>LOJH01089016.1:0-10999 GCA_001685095.1 Ellobius talpinus
GCCCAAACAGGCTCAGTGGTGTTCAGTTTTAAAGTGAACCTCAGCTAGGAGAAGTACATGAAAGGGTGTTCCTACCCTGCAGGGCAGGAAACTAAGGCTTCTGTAAAACCAAGTTTCCAAAGACTAACATGTAGGTAGAGACTGCTTGTTCGTTTCCCCATTGTCTGGACAGAATGATCACACAGAATCTATATTAATTACAACAGTTTGGCCAATAGCTTATGCATATCCCTAGATAACTCTTACATCTTAAATTAACCCATTTCTATTAATCTGTGCATCACCATGAGACTGTGGCCTACCAGCAATGTTCTGGCTGGTGGCTGGAATCTTTCTCCTTCCGCAGTCACATGGCATCTCCCTGACTCCACCTACTTTCTCTGTAAATATTTTTTTTTGGATTTTCTGCCTGGCTTTACTAAGCCACTGGCCAAAAGAGCTTCTTTAATAACCAACGGTGATAAAACATACTCATAGCATGCCGAGGGGAATCCCGCATCACTAACACTCCTTCTATCCTACTGTGCATCTCTCTTGTCATAGAAGCAGGATATATTTGAGATATAAAAGCTGCAATTGGGAATGATGCAAATTTTCAAATGAGTTTAGGACTGAGAAAGCTTTTAAACAAAAGAAAAATTCTGACAATATTTAAAAATTACTGATGCAAATTATGATTATTTTTCTTTATTACTTCCTTAGTGACTAAGTCTGTATAAAAAAAAGGCACTCTAATGAAAAACAGCTTTGCACAATGTGTATAGTGAAAGGTCATGCGCAGTGAGCTTTGTGAGCCAGGGCTACCCCAGAAGGATGGTGTGAAGGTTAGGATGGGCATTTTCAGTCACAGATCCCAATGCACATTTTTATATTGAGGCTCAGAATCTACTCTCACCTACTAGGTTTTCTCTCTCCAATGAGATACGGGTTTGACAGATTCCTCCATATTCTAGGAGTCAAAAAGTAACTTCCTGCAGCTACATTTATGTTAAGAATAAAGTACTTAGTCAACTATGTTCATAGCAGCATTATTTGTAATAGCCAGAACCCGGAAACAACCTAGAATGCCCCTCAACTGAAGACTGGATAAATAAAATGTGGTACATTTATACAATGGAGTACTACTTAGCTGTAAAAACATAAAATTAAGGACATCATGAAATTTGCAGGCAAATGAATGGAATAATAAAAAAATCATTCTGAGTGAGTTAACCCAGACTCAGAAAGACAAACACAATATGTACTCATAAGTGGATAGTAGATGTAAACCAAAGGATGACCAGACTACAGTCCACCGCTCCTGAGAAGCTAGGGAACAAGGAGGAGGACACTCAGAGGGCTGTATGGATCGCCCTGGAAAGGGGAAATAGATGAGATCTCCTGGGTAAACTTGGGGCAGGAGTACAGTAGAGGGGAGGGAATCAGGGATGAGAACGTGAGGAAATGAGGTGGTCAAGTTGAAGGAGGGGCCTAATGGAAGAGCAATGAAAAAGATATCTTGATAGAGGAAGCCATTCTAGGGTTAGAAACCTGGCACTAGGAAAAATCCCCAGGAATCCACAATGATGACTCCCGCTAAGACTCCTAGCAATAGTGGAGAGGGTGCCTGAACTGGCCTTGCCCTGTAATGAGATTGATGAATACCCTAACTGTCATCACAGAGCCTTCAACCAGTAACTGATGGAAGCAGATGCATAGTTCCACAGCCAAGCACCAGACTGAGCTCTGAGAGTCCAGTTGAAAAGAGGGAAGAGGGATTATATCAGCAGGGGTAGGGGGCATGGAGGGGAAATCTAAAAAGACAGTTGAATCAAACTCGTGGGGATTCACAAACTCTAGATCGACAGCTCTAGGCCCTCTGCATGTGGGTGCAGTTATGTTGCTTGGTCTGATTGAGAGGTCTCTGACAGTAGGAACAGGATCTCTCTCTGGTGCATGCGCTGGTGTTTGGGAGTCCATTCCCAGTGGTGGGCTGCTTTGCTCAGACTTGATACAGGGGAGATCCGCGTGGTTCTGCCTCAACTTAATGTACCAGACTCTGTTGACTCCCTATGGGAAGCATTACTCTTTCTGAGGAGTGGATGAGGGGTGGAGGGAGGTGTGGGAGAAGTGGAAGGAGGTGTGGGAGGAGTAACTGTGGTTGGTATGTAAAATGAATAAAAAATAAAAAATTAAAAAGGAATAAAATGCACCAGGAAACACATATGAAGATTAAGGAGGATGTTGATGCTCATTTTTAGTTTCCTTGATTTCTCTTAAATAACATATCAGCTCTAGCTGTTTTATGTTTTGAGAACACTAGCTTCTATTAAGCTTTCAAAATAACAGTATATTGCAGCCTGTTTGGCTTAATTTTGGGGAGAAAGATTTGTGGAACTATTTAGTGATTTAGCAAAAGTTGAGAAAATGTGGCTCAAATCCTTCCTGCTTCCATACTTTTGGCACCAGTTGAACTGCACATAGCATATACTCTGATTTGTTATTTTAGAGCCTAAGACTCAGAAAGAGAGCTCCTCTAGGAGTAGATGCTGATTCCACAGTCTTGCACTGTTGGCCATTTTCAGGAAAAAATAGGTAGAGATGCTTAAAATATCGAATTACCTGCTATTAATTTGTTTCTAAAATCCCCAAGGTTAGTAAGCATAAAATACTTTAGTACAAGTACAAAGATTTAAGATCTTAATTTAAAAATATAAACACTGGAATTTGTAAAAATCTCTATTTCCAGGGCCCAAAGATTTTGAACTTGTATGTTTTACACCTGCATTTTTCTTCTTGGTGTGGGTAGCAGTAGGAGAAACCAAGACTGAGAAATAATAAGATGCTGACTGAAGACACACAGTTGACTTGTGGAGGAATTTTCAGATCCTTATTCTAACCTTGATATAAATCAAACTTATACTTGAATTAAAATGAAAAGAAGCTATTACTGCCACACCAGAAACCTGGGGTTTGCTTGTAAAACAAATTGCCTAATTTAGCTCACTCTTCCAATCAAGTGAATTCCTCTTGTGTGTGGCATTCTCTTTACACTTTTGAGAGTAATAATTATTCTTACCTTCCTTATTTCATTTGCTAAATCCTGATGTCTTTCTATGTTTCTACTGGGGCTTGAAATTGATAGTGTTTTATACCAGTGTTACCAATTATGTGAGCATCATGGCAGTTGTTGCCCTTAACTAATATTGAAGAGTCACATAGAAGTAGATTAATCAGTTGGGAAGGTTATTCCTTTAATAAATGCATATGATTAACTCCAAAGAATAAANGAGCCTATGGCAGGGCAGAACAGAACTAGGTGGGGAAAGCTAGGCTGTATGCTGTAACAGGGTGGAGTTAGAGAGAAGCTATGGAGCTGCCGCCAGAGACAGACATTCTGAAACTTTGCTGGTAGGCCAAGACCTTGTGGTGATGCACAGATTAACGGAGATGGGCTAAATTAAGATGTAAGAGTTAGCCATATATAAGCTTAAGCTATTGGCCAAAGAGTATTGCAAATAATATAGTTTCTGTGTGATTATTTCTGGAGTCTGGGCAGTCAGGAAACGGACAAGCAGCCTCTTACAACAGAGGATGGGTTAGTTACTTTAGTTTTGCTTCCACTCACTCTCATCCTGGGGTCACCGACATTCCTTTCAATAGCTTCTGGAAATTACACTCGATAATTCCTTATCTTTCCTCATCTCTTCATTGTATCTTCATTTTATCATTGCAGAGAGTGTGCTTTGCATGCAATGTGTTTAGGTGCATTCGATAAATTTTAGAGTTGTAGAAGGCCTTACAAGAAAGTCAAAATGGAGTATTTTGAGAAGCCAGGAAGTGCTTTGGCCAGAGAGTTGCATACCCATTAGCAAATGAAGTCAGACTATGGCCTCAAGTTCCCAATTAATATTTCAGAGTTCTGTTTCATATTTAATAGATATAATTCCTGGAAATAATGTCTTATCTTGTAAAGGTAATGGAAATCCATGTCAAAGGTTCTAGCAATAGAGAAAAACTAAAAATGAATATACAAACATAGAAATTCCACAATTCCAAGGTGTATTGAACCAACTTCCCTATAATCCTCTTGAGGTTGCTTCTCCCTTTGATTTTTTGAACCTTTCATCTTGGAGAGTTACTCAAATTAATATGACTAGCTATGCACACTGTTGAAATAGCATCATGATTGTACATTTGTACAAACACAAAACTATGCTTTAACATTTCCTTATGATTAAGCATATTTTCATATGCTTTATTTTCATATGGTGCCAAGTATTCAGAAGTTCATGGCCACAGATAAACTTTAGAATTACTTTTTCAATTCTATATTTTTCACCTCCTGGGACTTGGTTGAATTTACAGATTTTATTTAGCAAGAAAACTGACATTTTTCCAGTACGGTTTTCCTAGTTAGGTTGAAGGCAATATCCCTGCGTGTGTGTGTGCGTGTGTGTGTGTGTATGTGCGCATGTGCTTTTATCTCCTGTAGTAGGTTTACATTTATTTTCCTCATTATAGTTTCTGCACTTTCTTCTTGCTTATTTCTTATCTGAGTTGTTACTGTTGAATAAATATGATTTACTTATATTTATATTTAGCAGCCATCGCAATTCTGCATACATATTTTTAGGTGTTTGGGATTTTCACATTATACAGTAACATCAAAATAATTATTAGTTAATTATTTAACTATACTTCCCTGTCTTTGTCTTTTAATTACACTATAACACCCACATTGCAGCGTAAGTGATGTCACTGTTTATAAGCATCCTTAGCTTCTAATCATAATAGAAACATGACTCTATCACTTAGCATGATGACTCTGTCAAGCATATATTGAATTCAGTATGTGGCTTATAACTTAGAGAAGCCTTATTTCCATCAAGTCTCATGTAATGTATGTGTATGCTTACATGTAGATATGAATTATAATTGTTATGTATGCATTATCTGTATATATAGGTATCATTTACTTTTCTCAAAGAAAATCAAGAGGGTGCTGAATAACTTATCTGTAATCACAGAACACATCACTAGCTGTTATAATCATGGATAAAACATGAATAAATGAGAATAATCTGTAGGTTGAGTAAGGAGATCTCTTCTACTGTGCCATCCTCAAATTGGCATGTTATGAGAAGGGGGTTCACTTAAAATTAATTGATGAATGTGCCTGCAATCAATGACTCCTTCATTAACTCAAATTAATGTGGTGAGTTACTCAAATACTTTGGAGACCAGAGTATAAATCATCTTGTAATATGTTGTAGAAATGATGACTGAATGGGTAGGCAAAGGGACAGGAAATCCTCCTACCTAGTATGTCTCCAGACTTCTAAACGAAGGAGAGTATCAAAGACTGAAAAAAGATTGCTAAAATTGGATTTGAGAATAACAAAGCTCTCTGGCTTCTGAAGTATATTTAATTATCTAAATTTATCTTTAAGTGTTTTGTTCCTTAAAGGAGCAGAGGACAAATCCATGCTGAAGAGATTCTCAGAGAAATGGTGGAACTGTTTGTTTTGCATACTGTCTGTAGGCAAGGTGCGCACAGTGCGGGACCCTGCATAAAAGATGGAGGGACTCAGACACCAACCAAATCTGTAATTTTGGAAGAAGTAATAAGTGATTCAAATTCAAAGAACTCTCCAACATCACAAAAGACAAAGAACAAAGGAACGGAACGGAAAGGTCTGGGAAGCAATGGTGAAGGTCAGAATAATATTAAAATGATGTAGCTAAATATGCTGTGTTCAAGGTGGAGAGTAGAAAGTTACGTTAAAAAGTTGCCATTTAAGAAAGATCTTTGCTGCTTTAGTGAGAAACACAGTTATGACCTGAAAAATTTGATTTCCTCATGAGTTTTATGTTGTAGTTCTTCCTTAAAGGTGTATAGCAGTGAATAGTTTTGGCATATATTCAGTGACATCCTTACTATCACCAAATACTTCATAATATAAACCTTGTGAAAGTAACTAAGTAACTCACATTATAGAAACAAAATGCCCAGTAATCTGTAAATCAGAATTGGTTTTGTAGTGATGATACTCGATTGTTGCCCTTTTTATTTCCCTGTAACCTATGACTCGACTTTGAATCAATTGGCATCCTTTACAACCTTTATCCCAGCTTCAGTTTAACTCTATATATTTTCTTACCTGAATGAAGTAGATATGCATTATATCAAAGCATAGAGCAAGAACGTCCTGCTTAAACATGAGGTACTGGGGATGGCAGTCAGTCAGTCAGTCAGTCAGTCCTACCTCCAGTAATTGCTCTTCTTCATTTTACTGTAGTCCCTGGGGGCATGCAGTAGTCACATGTGGTTCTGGGTCTATTCATTTCATGCACCTGCCATGTTAATTCTAATTCTAACTCTGGAAGTCTACTTTATCATCCACATTTTGCATGTAAGGAAAGGAGTGCAGGAAGAAAATAGGAGGCCAAGAATTCAACGCTTGTCATGTTCCAGAGTTCATACTTCTGGTCACCATTTCAACATTTTCTTTCGCTTGAATGTTTTAATTTATTCTCAGTGGCTTTTTTCCCAGAAAATATAAACCACACACAAAGAAGTTACCTTATCATTTTTATTTTCAAAATTATTATTTTTTTGATTATTACTATATGTGTATAGGTGTGTGTGTTCTGTGCAGCACATGTAGTGGTTAGAGGACACTTAAGTGGGGCCAGTTGTCTCCTTTGACCTTTATATGAAGTTTGTGGATTGAACTCAGGTCCTCACACTTGTGGGATAAGTGCTTTACACAAAGAGACATATGGCTAGCACAAATTTTTCCATTATTTAAATCAATTGGAGAGGCATTGCTATCTTTCTAAGTATTAACATAACATTACATTCATGTCAAAATTATGTAAATATTTTCTAAAAATATGCAATAATAATATTTTTATTATAAAGCACGTTGTGTCTAGTGCACATATTATAGCTTATCTTTGGTCACAGACACATTATAAATGCAAGACTGTGATGGATGTCTGGACTAAGACTATTTATTCAGAGATTTCAAAGGAGTTTTGTTAAAAGGCACTGGAAAAAGTTGAAGGGTTTTGATATGGCTCTGGGTATTGAACACTTGGGACATTGGTTCCATTAGGGTTGACTAGCCAAGAAACCGTGAGACTGAATGAAAGCTGACATTGCATATAGATCAGAGATGTGTGAACTAGAGGATAGTGTCATGGGACTGACTTCAAATGTCAGAGAATTAATCACACACTTACGGTTTGATTGGAAGAGGTAGGTAGATTTACAGAAGGACCAAGTCAATATTTCGAACACAGCTAAGACATATCAAGGAAGGAGATATATGATGCAAAGTTTGTTTTAAAGGTGAAATCTGATGATTTCTAGAGTGGTGTGAGTTGGATTACGAAGCATCAGCGTATAGATTCAGACTTTCAAATCCTCAAGGAATAGGAATCATGTTATAAGGATATGTACTAATTCCTTTCTACTGCTGTGCTAAAACACTATGACCAAGGCAACTCATAGAAGTTTATTTGCCTATGGTAGAGAGTGATAGTCGGTGGTGTCAGAGTGGAGGGAGCCGGTGGCAGAAGTCTAGGCAGCAGTTGAGAGAGCACATCTCAGTCCATAAACAGGAAGCCAAGAGAAAGCACTAGAGATGCTTTGAGTCTTTTGAAATCTCAAATCCCACTACCAATGACATATTTCCTTCAGTAAGGCTACATGTCCTAATTCTCCTTAAACACACACTAGCTGGAGAGCAGGTATTTAAATACCTGAGACTTATGAGGGTCATCACATTCAAACTAGCACAGTATAGAGATGCGCTCTGTTAAAGATGAATGCCTAGATTCCCTTTCGACATAGAAAGTATGACAAAAATTTTAAGAAGCCCTGATAAGGAGGGCAGTGGAGGCTGGTTTGGTAAGCCACAAAGGGAAGGATGAAAGGTGGTATAAGTGCAGTGAAGCGGCTTGAGACTTGAGAATCAGGAAGATGACACTGACTTTGTGTGGGATAACATGAGATGACACTGACTTTGTGTGGGATGACATGAGATGACATTGACTTTGTGTGGGATGTATAACACATGAGATGACACTGACTTTGTGTGGGATGACATGAGATGACATTGACTTTGTGTGGGATGTATAACACATGAGATGACACTGACTTTGTGTGGGATGACATGAGATGACATTGACTTTGTGTGGGATGACATGAGATGACACTGACTTTGTGTCAGATGAATAACACATTAGATGACACTGGAGTTTTGACTGAAGAGAAACCAAGAAGTGATTCCACAGAAGCAGACAATGGGAGTGCTCCAAGGATGGTGGAACAGTTGCCATTGCTAGCTCTCACATGTCTCCCTGGATGAACTTACCAAGTATCTGTGGAACTGGGCCAAGGAGGGTGACTGATGGAAGGTAAGAGTAATGGAAAGGATAATGGCAAGAAATCTGAGCTGAGAAATCCAAGAAAAAGAGTTAGCAAATAATGAGATGGAGGAAGAACCCTGTTTTGGATTGATGGATACGTGTGGGCGCCAGAAAGGCGACTGTTATTGGGATACAAAAACTGGGCACCATGATTGCTAGAGAATGGGGTGTAAGATGGCTGAGAGGGATCACATACAAATCTAGAAGTTTGAGGTTGATTTTTGGATGAAAAGAGAAATTCCTAATTCTATGAGAGCAGCAGTTAGAATCATAGTTATGTATTAGGGTGAGCTTGTGGGTGTCACAGAGGAAAGCTGGGTCTTTTGTGTCAAAGACACTCTTTAGCACCGCAGCTCTCATCAGTGTACCACAGCCTAAGTGTGGGATGGACAGAACAAGGACTGGACTGGTTCTGAGATGGGGATATTTAAGACAGGAGTGTCAAACTCAGGAGACTAGAGCGACAAAATCTGTCTAAAGGAAAGGCCCAGGCATTTTTGGGACCTAGCCTTGCCGACATGACTGAATTTGGGAACACATTTGGTGTGTCTGTGAGAGCATGTCCAGAGAGGATTAGGCCATCAGAACTCTGACTTGAAAGACTAGATATGTCTCTTAACGAATTCATGGTTGGACGACAATACCAGGGATGTCAATGATAGGAGATAGGACCTCTCTGGAAGAAGTCCATCACTGGAGGCGTGTCTCTCTTTGAGGATGTCTCCTGCCCTGGCTTCTTTGGGTCCCTTTCTATGCCTCTGGGCTGGGCTGATGTAAACAGTTCTGTTCCCCCACATCTTTCTCACTCAAATGAAATGAGAGTTCTAAAACCACAAAAGAAAACAACCGTTCTGTTTAACTTACTTTTCTTAGGAACTTGGTCACAGTGACGCTATACGTAGGAATTACACTAGACTAAATAGCCTGAAACTGAGATTGGTAATCAACAACAGCAGTGCCGCAATGCCAACACCAGTTAATATTTTCGTGTCAGACCCACAAGTTTTAGATTTATTCCATATAATTCTTTTACTTTTTAAATTATGGTTATTGGAAACCTTAAATTGTATCTGTGGTTTGTCAAGCACTAGCCTTGACAAAATCACCTCTTGCCAGGGTAGGGGCATGGGAATTTAGAAATATTAGTAAAGAATATGAAGATGCATGAAAAATAACAGAACAGAAACCATAGAATAATACTGGGAGGACATTCCAGTGATCACTGAGATCACTCATGTTTATTTTTCTACAGTTTTTATATCCTTACCCTTACAGCTTATATACCCCAGAAAATTCTTTCAGGCAATATAAAAATTACAATGTGGTTACATTCTGTTTTTAAGTGAGTGATTACAATGAATACAACTAAAAGCTAGTATGCTTCCCATGTCCCTTAACATGATTGAACATTTTATATATTACAGGTGAAAAAAAATTACCCCAAGAACCCACATACATTCTTACCTGAGCAACTTGGTATAGACTAACTGTGTATAAGCAAGCAAGATAGTCTCTTACTGGCAGGCTGTGTTCTGCAGTTACAAAGGACCAATCACTTTATTACCTATCTTGAAAGGTACTCTTAGGAAGAATCTTAAAAGGATTACAAATATAAGCTTTTATATATGAAAAATAATCAGTCAGCTTTACTTTAAATCTTTAGGGTGCCTACCCACCCATCAATAAATAGCTTTTTATATCAGGAGACTGAGAGAAAAAATGGCTATAAGGAATAATCATCACCAACCAAACTTATCAAGGAAAGGATATCAGCAAGCTATAATTGGGCTGCTTCCCCCCCCCTGCCCCGACCTGAATGAGTTCGTCGCTCAGCTATGTGCCTTTCAAAACTTTACATTGTCTTCTTAGGTTCAAAAGCTATTTGGCCAAAACATCCTAGTCTAACCTTAAATTATTTTCAGAGCTCTGTTTCAGCTGTGATGCAGTCCAGAACCTGTGAACACAGCTCCCAACATTAAGATCAAAAGAATTTAAACTAGCTGGGTTACTGGAAATCAATTGTCTTTCTTAATCGTTAACTTAAACCACAGTCTGTATAGTTCTTAAACAGAAACTCATGTGTTTTATCTGTGTGACAATTCCTAGTGTTATTTTTTTATTACCAAAACTATTTAAGCTAACATTATCAATTAGACAGTATAGCTTAGGAAGAATCATCATAGTAATTCACACATAAAATTGCCCAGTGGAACGGTATATTTCCATTAAATAAACACACTACATTACAGGCAATGGGTGTCTCCCCACATCCATTCATACCATACCAGATACTAGAAAAAGATGACAGCAGCAAACATGGAAAGGCATACAACAGAAGCAAAACACACTGGATCTGTGGTCTCAGGGCCTTGCCTACCGAAGATTCATCCATCAGAGATTCACCTTCTGGTGGGCTGACATACATCTGAATTTCAGTTGCCATCCACTGCTCTTCTGACATGGCCATTGGCACTTGATAAAGGAATCTTTATTATTGTATATTCTTTCATGTTTAAGAGTAGGTATTTTTGGACCTTGGGAGCTCAGTCCAGTGCTCCAATGTGGGTCTCTGTCTCTA
>LOJH01089026.1:0-16993 GCA_001685095.1 Ellobius talpinus
TATTTCGGGGTATAAGCTAGCCCTGCAGGAGCCGGGCGGGACGAAAAGCAGGCCAGCCTCCCTATAACTACATACCTGAAAGCCTTTGGACTCCAGGTAGTAAGTGCTTCTTCAGGCCCATCCCCAGTCTCAGAATAAGGCATATGGCTGACCATCAAGCAAATATTCCTCCCAGCTCCCCCAAGGAAGACAAATCAATTCTTTTGGCAATCTGGATTGCAGGTATTGTTCCTAATGTTACAAAAGCTATCTATAATCTGAACCCTACATATATACACACATAATACTGCTTTTAACAGTTTCAAATGTGTTAAGGTATATCATTCAATACATATAAAGGGAACTGATACACTTTAGTTACTCAATGATTAACTAGTAACATGAATTCATCCCCAGTAACCAATTATTAAACCAGTAACTAAGAGTTAGGTACCTTACTCTAGCTGTTGTTATAAAAATTACTTTTAAAAACATCTTGGATACTTACCTTAAAAAGTGAAGTACCAAACTAACTATGGGAGTCTAACTAACATTGCTCAGCAAAAAAAGGTCCACCTTGTTATTGGATGTTGCACTGTGGCCATGACCACATAAAATCAAATTCTTTGAACTAGAACAGTTCAAACCCTGATATTTTAATGAATTAATGAATTAATTGACCTCATATTAATACATAACCTCATGTAATTCAGCAACCTGTGTAAAATAAAGACTTATGACTTCTCATTCTGTAAATGACAAAAGAGAAAATAAAGTAAAATTAATGGAGAACATTTTCCTGAGAAACAACTTACTGACCCCTACGAATGAAAATCTTTTTCATTAAATCCTATATACACAATTTTATTTACTATAAAATATGGTCTGATCTCGCAGGTTTATGCTCTGCAGAGGCTCGTTTCCTTACTGTTAGCATTGGACATCTTGATGTCAATGATCCACTTGGAATCCATTCACTTAGTATCCATGATCTATTCACATCACAGGCAAGGTGTCTGTGGTGAAAATGTAGTAGCGTCTTTTCAATGGGAGCTTTTCATATCAATCCTCTTTAAACCACTTCATAAGCCATTCTAAGCCCATAGTAATCTATTAGTTTGCTGCTAAAATCAACCACATGCTTTTAAGGAACTACACTTACGAAGCCGTCCATGGCCCAATTTTCCTCCTTCATTTTCTTCACAGAAGCGTGGGCTGGTACTTTAATAAGATATATATGTAACATTAGGCGAGCTTCCTGGCTTTTGTAGACCCCTGAAAAACGTACACACAGTTACCTAATTTTGTAGATAGCTGTGATTCACTTTATTATCAGTAACTTTGTAAATATATTGTGGAAAACAGACAGTATGCAAAGGAAGAATGCAAGTCCCAAGTCAAGAATGACTTTGTACATGATACCTGATACTACGCAATATACACCTGTTTCTTATCTGAAATTACAAATTAAATCTTACCTGAATTTCTAACAACCCTAAATGCTAGAGTAGAAAATGCACATAATATAGAAAAGCAAAAAACCCAGGATAGCCAAAACAATCCTATACAATAAAAGAACTTCTGGAGGCATCACAATCCCTGACTTTAAACTCTACTACAAAGCTACAGTACTTAAGACAGCCTGGTATTGGCTGGCATAAAAACAGACAGGAGGACCAAAGGAACTGAATCGAAGAACTGGATATTAATCCACACACCTTTGAACACCTGATTTTTAAAAATGAAGCAAAAAAATATCAAATGGAAAAAACAAAGCATATTTAACAAATGGTGCTGGCATAANAGTGGGAAGTACACTTGAATGCATTGGCACAGGAGACCACTTCCTAAATATGACACATTTGTAAGTAAAATACATGACAAAATGGGGTAAATCCCAGGCTGCCATAGTGGATTCTTTTCACTCTGCTCTATCAGAAAATAACTATGATGTGAAAGAGTGTTTCAGCTATGCCTTGAAACTTAGGTTTTAACTTAAGATGATAAACACACACAATGATAGAAACATGAGAAGCAAAATTATGTACACTGATTCTTATACCCGGGCATTCTGAGAGTTGGAATAAGCTAAAGTGTAAATACACTTCATGATAAGTCAGGCTGTGGGCAAAATCTTATGATTGACTATTGGTTAAAATTTGACTCCTGTTGACTCATATACTGCTTTAGCTATTAATGGGGTACCAGAAGAATACGCCAGGAAGGGCAAGGCAAAGAGATGCAAACCTTGACCTAAAGTAAACTACAATTAATAAGCAAAACATAAATGTACTGAAAAAAATACTTGTGGGGAATGGTTATAATTGTATTATACAGTCACTGTGAGTGAAAAGTAATGAAATTTAAACTATAATGTTTATGCATATTTATAAGGTTCTAGTTGAATTGTTACTTTATAACAAACACAGATTATTTTTTCACTAACTTAGAGAAAATGGAAATGTTATTTACGACTAAAAGTTAAATTAATCATAAACAAAATTTAAGTACAAACTAAGCTTTTCTAATTTATTCCATATGATTATTCATACTTAAAAATATAATGTATAGTAAATTCTGATAAGTGAACTTATTGGATAGTACAACAATACATAAAATGTTTACGTAATTTTCAAAATTAATTGTTTCGATTTTATTTATAACACAAACTAATTTGCTAGTAATTATTTTCAGGATAACTATATAATAAAAGAAATGTGCAATATATATCTCATACAAAAACATCATAATTCCATCTTGACAAATGAGAGTTCTAGTCCAGTATATGGTTTCTAATTCTTTCTGCATGAAATAGTCTTAAAGACATTTAACTACACAGTTTTAGTTATGCATATATTTAGTAATAGTCACTCACCTTTCTGAACCTTCAAAATTCTTGCTTTTAAGTAAATTCTGACATCCATCAAAATCAAACATGAGAATTAACTCACAGTAGTAGAGTGTGACTAAGCAAATGCCAGGATGCATAGCTTCTTTTGCTAAATTGGAATCGGATACCTGAAAGCAGCAGTTCCATGTCCCTGTTGCTCAGCGTGGCGTTGACTCTACCAGTAGAGGCATTGAAGCTAGTGACTGTGAGGGTCATGGGCTGCTTCCTTCCTCTGAAATTATAAGAGCCTTTCCATATGTAATTCTGGGCAAACACATCATCAGGAACTGTGCAGAGATAAAATAAATGCCACATTTTAATTTCACAGTGCCCTTTAAATATGATCATCTGATATTAGACTAAATCCTTTAGTCTATTGAACAAATCCCTAAATTTAAATCATCTTCAGTAAGTATAAACTAATGTATCTTTCCTTGAATTACAAATTTCAAACTATATATCACAGTTATTAAAGCCTGAGTTTGTATAGTAGTCAACAACAGGAAAGCCAGACTCCATGCCAACGAAAGACATGAGGCTTATAGTTAGAATCCAGGAGACACAAGTTTCACTTATATTTGGTCACCCCTAACGTTTTTCTCTCCTTTCAGAAAGAAGATGAGATGATTTTATTGAGCATGCCTCCAGAGACCCGCTTTTCTGATAGTGTCATAGACAAATTCGTTAGAGGAAGAATGTAAACCATGTCCTTCTCTTTCCAATGGCCCTGGAGGCAGCCTGGAGGTAATGACTCTTTGTCCCTTTTACAAAACACCGAGTTCAGTTATTCCAGTAATAGAAAAGGAGCAGGGTTGTGCTATATTGACAGCTTTGAAGTTTATGTGTATTTTTAGAAATTAAAGGATTGGGACTAGAATTGCCCAGGTCTTATGGAGTAGAACAGACAGGAGTAGAATATAGCACAGGGTCTAGGCGAGCAGATCCTGGGTTATGCTACTTGTATTTGATGGCATTTTCTATATTGAAAAACTAGGTCATTTTGCATAAGCTTCTTAATTCCAAACCTAGATTCCCTTATGAATAACATAGATTAATATATACTATGTAGAATGTTAAATAAAATAAGGAATGCAAAATGTTTATCTAATATTACCTAAAATCATTGTCTAATATTTTCATTATGTTTAATTATGATTCAGATAAACTAGGGATATTGGGGCTTTTTAGGTCACTAAATAACTACTGTGTGAATGTGCGTGTGTGTCTCTGTGTACAGATACCATGTATTAGGCGTCATGAACAATTTATAGCCCTGACTTTTCAACCTTTGTCAAATCATCTTTCTACTGACCCTTTATCCATAAACAGCAAGTTATCGTGTTATGCTTACATCTATGTAATCATCTTATTTGACACATTGTAAGAAAAACACTTGGTTTGATTGGTTTGGGCTAACAAAAGTGGACCTACAAACTGTATGAAGGAGTGATAGGCAAAAATTTTATTTGAGAAGATTCGAGGAGAAAAAGAGAAAGATGTTCTGCTGGCTATGTCTAATAAATGGTTGATTGTTAGTAATTGGCACTTTTCACATTGTTTACTTCCCTTTGTCTCAATAGTGATGATTCTCCATCCCTGTAATAAAAATCTGCTGTTACTTAAAGATCTTATTTCATGAAATTTAGTTACATTAAGACCGCTAGTTAAAATACGTAAAAGCAAAACCCTCATTTTCAGAGGTAATAGTTATAGGAAAAGGTATGCAGCCATACCTAGCAATATCAGTTGTATTAAGATAAATAATTGCTTTGGTAGAAATTATTAAAGAACTGGTTCTTGAGACAAATACTTTGTAGTCAGAGCTACTTCATTTGGGAGAAATATTTTCTTAATTGCAGATTCCAAGCTTCCAATGATCGTAAACAGAACAGAGTGGAAGGCACAGTGAGTCTCTGCTGCTGACTCTAACACACTTCCAACATCTTTCTCCTTCCCTGTACATGTGAATCCCCTGAGGAGAGAGAGCCTCCCAGGGTTTTGTCCCTTATGCTAGCTTCAGAGATGATAACACTTCTTTCTACTGTTATCTCTTCCTTGAGATTAAAAATAATTAAGCATTTGAAAGGTTTTTGTAAATTTTGAAGTGTCATCCAAGTAAGGCTGATGTGAACATCAATGAAAGACTAAAGGGAGGATGTAACGGCTCTGTTCTTGCAGCTGCTGCTATTGCTATTTATTTTGGGGTTTGTAATTGAATTACGTTTCTCCCTTCCCTTTCTTCCCCCTATCCCAAACACTCCTGCACACTCGCCTTCAAATCATGGCCTCTTTTTTATTGATTGTCATTGCATAAATATGTGTATTTGTATATACATAGGTATTTCTAAATATAACCTGTTGAGTCCATAGAATGTTACTTTTGCCTTATGTTTTCAAGGGCTGATCATTTGGCACTGAGCAACCAATTCCTACCCTTCATTGTAAAAGATTGGAAGAAATGGCAACAAATATTAGAGGAATGCGGGAAGAGAAAAGCCCACATTCATTATTGGGGGGTTTGCTACCTGATCCAGTCGCTATAGGAATCAGTGCGGAAATTTTCAGAGCTAGGAATAAATCTACGAAATGACCCAGCTGTACCACTCCTTGACACATGCCTGAAGGGTTCAATGTCATATTTCACAGATACTTGCTCAACCATATTCATTGCTGCTGTGTTAACAATAACTAGGAAGTGGAAACACCGTACATGTCCATTAGTCAACCAGTGATTAATGATAATGTCCTTACCCAGCAGCTTTTACTAAAAATGTATATTAATTTAAATTTTTGTATACAGGCTTTATTGCATGGTTAAATATGTGAGTGTGATGCTGACTTTGATCTTACTGTCAATCTTTCACTCTTAATCACTGTGTCCTATTTATGCTTATAAACAACACATTCTTATTTGTAGATTTTTACTAAGCTTGAAATTCTTCTTTTTCTGATATGCTGAAAATATATAAAATCATGAGCTGGTGTTCATTCTATTAAGTATTTATTTTAAAAGGAGTTCAATAATCATATGTTTTGTACTTTAATTTTTTAATATGATTCATTGCTTTTGAAGGGTATATGAAAGAGAATTACCATTAAGTCAATGATAAATATGACTTGAAACTATTGTGTTGTCTTTACCACAATGTTAGGTTTAAGTCAGTAAAATTTCAAATTTAATTTTCCACCAATAATCACAAGTCAGATGGTATCTAATTTTCCTCCTCGTGTGTTGTCTTTATCTGTATTTCTAATTATATGTTGACCATCAGATGAACATGTTAGATTATTTTCTTTAAGACTTAGACTCCTTGGCATATTCCTTTAAGATTTGTCAGACATCATCAATGAAGCCTGGTATATCTCTGAAAATAATTTTAAACTTTACCTTGGTATGTGATTATTAAGCTAGATTTTATAACATTTATTAAAATTGAGGTTCAATTTTATAACAATTTGTAAATGTTGATAGTTACTGATATTACCCAATATTTTAAATTGATTTAACCTGTTCTGTATCGTACTTGTATATCCTTTATTTCCCAGTTACTTTTATAAAATTTTTCTTTACACATTAAAAATGTTTCTGTTGTGTCATCTACAGTTTTATTTGTTTTAACCTTGTATTGATTTTTTGGTTGCTGTAGTATAGTATTTATTGGTTAACAGAGATATAGCATCAATTCTGGGACTTTCTTCTTATCTAATGCAAAGATTTAAGGGTATAAAATATAATAAATATATAATGCTACTTTTGTTGTAGTTCAACTTTGATCAAAGGTAAAAATTTGTATGACAAAATGTATTCCTCAGTAATATGAAAAAATAGTTGTAATGAATGAAGTCTCTAACTATATACTGTATACTTTATATTTCATTCTCATGAGTATCAGACACATAAAATTTTAGAATGAGAATGACATGAACGTTATAAGAATTTAAATCTCATATTACTGATGATTAGGTCATATAATTAAGATTGTATTTTAAAATCAAACAGTTACAAATAAGTTGTACAATATCTTATCTTTTAACAAATGTCTTGAAATCCATATATCTATAAAGGTATATGTTTTAAGTTCTCTTGTTTTCTATTTTAATTTTATAAATAAAAGCATTGTCATGTTATTGTTAAAAGAATCTTTAAAAACAAATCTACAAGAATATAGATAGATGTAGAAAGCATATTTTTGACATAAATAACTGTCCAATATCTTTATAATGAATGAAACAAAATGAAATTTATGGCCTGTCAATGCCGAAGCATGCGTGGGCAGTCCATATGGTTTTGTTAAACTTGTCCATATTGGGTTTTATGATCTAAGTTGATGAGGATGAATGACCAGATCTCTTCCACACGAAGGCACCAAATCTCATTACAGATGGTTTCTGGGAATTAAATTCAGGACCTTTGGAAGAGCAGGTAGTGCTCTTAACTGCTGAGCCATATATCCATCCCAATAATTAAGAATAATAAATAAAAATATTTCACAAAATAAGCTCATATTCTATAACACACATGATCAAATATAATATGTTCAGGCTTAATTTTGTCATGCAAAATATATCATTTTTAATAAATACATATTTAAGGAGAAAAATGTAGATCAATCTTAGACATCATGACTTTTAGAACAACAAATTACTTACCACTTAGCTTTGGACTTGGCGTTCCTAATGCAGGTCGAGGATCTTTCACCAATATTTTGGAGCCAGCTGAGGCAACAGAACAGCATTTACAAAAGTCAATGTATTTTACACTGTGTGACACACTGTCAATTTTACTCGGAGATATTACATAATTTCCTTCGAAATCCCTTGCTTATTCCACCTCAGTGAAAACACTTTCTGATTAACAGCTTTAGCAATCACTTCCAACACAGTCCCTTGGGAAAAGGGCTGTTATTCAATCCTCACAGGAAACTGGATCTTTGATTAGAGGGAGAAGCTGAAGGAAAACAGTTGATTCCAGCAGGGACACTGAGGACTAAGTGTTTGCTGTTGTTGACAAAAGGGACAAGACCTGGTTGTGAAGGGTTCACACCTAAAAATCAGAATTTGATGAAATCATTCAGAAATCAGAAGGCTCAGAAGTTGAAACTTTGAGTCTTGGCAGAGAACGGTTCAAGTCAATAAAATCACATGTGGGGTTAGAGAGGAACGAACAGTGTAAGGGCTGTGAAACACACTGTTTTGCACACCCTGTGCCCGAGGAACACTGTCATGTTCTTAAGAACAATTAGTGAGAGGAAATATTTGAAAGAAGCAAATACTGAATTTAACCGGTTCAAGCATCAGTTCCACTAGGGAAAATTGAACACTACTATCACATTAGTGACTTTAAAATAAAAACAATAAAATGATTGTTGAGAAAGCTTTGAAACTGTGGTGGATTTCAATAGGATAACATCTAGGGTATTTATGAAGTTTATAATATATGAAACTATATGATGGAAGTATCACAAAGGCAGGGAACAAAAATGTCCCTACTAATTTAGACAATTAAATTAACGCTTTAAGTTGTAAGTCTATAGAGAAAATTCAATGGAAATGCCTTTGAGGGATTTAAGCAGACATGCCATGGATAGAGTGGGATGTGTAAATTGGAGGCTAAAAGAAGCAGAATGTGATAGGAAAGCTAATTTAGGCGTGATTTCCACAGAAGAAATCAATGACATGAATAAAATCATGAAGGACAGAGTAGAGAAAATGAATGGAGAGGATACCTGAATTCAAGGCTGTTAAAAACCTAAAGTAGAAAAGACTTTGTAAAGGAAATTAAAACTGTACAGCCATAATGCTAGTAAGTACTGATATAGAGTTTAACAATACATATATCAATACTTTCATCAATTTTCAAGGATTGTATTTACTGATATTAAATGCCATTTGGGGAAGGTCACATAGGCAGACAGAAAAATAAAAGCAAATACTAGCAATATGTATATATATGTATATATGTGTATATATGCATGTATATATACATACATATATATATATATATATTTAAAAAACGTGAATTTCTCAAGCAGTGGTATTTTAAGAAGAGGAAAATCATGTTACAATCTGTCTAAGAAATGAATGAAAACAGTTCAAAACAGTGATTAAAATTTGTCCCTTGTTTAAGAGGTCAAATACAAGAAGACATGAGAAGAAAGTTTAACAGATGTAAAGAAAGAAACAAAGAAACAAAAAGAGAAAGAAAGAAAGAAAGAAAGAAAGAAAGAAAGAAAGAAAGAAAGAAAGGAAAAAAGCTTTTAATGGCCTAATCAAGAACTATAGAGAATTCCCTTCAATGTGCCTTATAGTAAGAGTGAGTGTTTTCCTCTGGTAAATTCAGTACATCAGAACCAAGCAGGATTTTCCCTGGAGAAGCAGCAACAGGTGTAGACTCTTCAGCTAGATCTACTTAAATTATCGTGCTACATTGACTCAGAATAAAATTATGAAAATTTGAATACTGAGTTGTCATAAGTTAGACTATGAGAAAGACTATATGGATTCTGAGAAAATGCTACGAAATAAGAGACATTGAGGCCATGTTCCCTATCATACGGGATCAAATAATATACTTTAGGAAGCCCACGCTACATTAGAATGAGACTTTATTTGGAAGTGAATTGATTGTAGCTACAATTAACTGCTGCTCTCAATATAAAATAATCCTGAATTTGGACTAAGTCTTATACATAATAAGTTTCTTCATAAGGAAGTTTGATGAACATGCAAAGACATATTCAAATATATTTCAATATTTTTAGAATGTGGAATTCTCTAGCTGTATTTTGGTACATACGCTAGAAATATCATTTACCATATATAAAGATGAAAGCAGGTATCACTGGGAGATTATGACCCAAAGAAAGCCAGTGATTGCTAGGAGAGGACAAAGGGTAGGGGGTGGCTATGTCATTGGAGATGATCAAATATGCAAAGTCCTGTTGACTCTTTGACTTTTGTACTTAATACCTATAAAAGGATAAATTTCTATCATGTGAAGTCACCCATATTTAGGTGACTTGTTATAACAAACCTAGAAAATAAATACACCAATAAACACATTTTAAAGAGAGAATGTAAAGATGGAATAAAGACAAAATGAATCAAGTTATCATTGAAATATCGTCATAGAGAAGTTTATGTGTCCGTTTTTCTGAAATGAAAAATGCTCACACAACTTCCAGTGTTGGACTTGGCCTAGCAAATAATTCTTCTACATAGGCCTAAATAGCACATCCTAATGTACTAAAGCATCTGTAAATAAAAATTACCTTCACAGACAGGAACTTTTCCAGTCCATGTGTTATCTGATCTGCACACTCTATGTTCCGTTCCCCCTGCTAAGAAGAAGCCCGGTTGGCAAGTGTAGATGAGTGTGTAGCCGTGGGAGGGAAGGTCCATTCCTACTACATTTGCGTGAGCAGGACTTTCCGGCTGCTTACAGTTGTGAGCTGTAGCAAGAGTGGAGCAGAGAATAATGTGAATTTTTTGAGATTCATTACTAAAATTTTGAGGCAAAAGTCAAAATAGTGCAAACTGACTCTGGGCTACTTATGCTCACAAATGAATATTGAAGCACAATCCGGGAAAGTCTCAGTGAATAGTAATATCTTTAAAATGTATAATACTTTGAAGTAAAAATTTTAAAAAATTTCACCATCTTGTAATTTCTGGAAATATTTATTTATGAGTTTACTATATTTATTTTAAATAAAAATCCATTGCTTGAATGTAAATGTAACCATATGTGCATTATACAGTTCATATACTAATGCTATATTATGTTCAAATATATTTCCATATTTTTAGAACATGGAATTCTCTGGCCATATATTGGTACATATGCTAGAAATATCATTTCATTCATCTAATTTTTGTTTTCATTTCTGTATTTTCATTCCACATTAACTTAATCATTCATTCCGTTTCGTGTCTGATAAGGACAATTCCCTTTTCAATCAAAAATGTTACAAAGAATTTCATATACATATATAGATAGATATAGATCTATAGAGATATATACATATATACAACATAATTTATCTACAACATAATTCATGAAAAATCAGTCTAAATATGTTCTCTGTGAAGCAATTCATTTAAAAAAAAACAGTACCCTTCCACTTGCTTCCTCATAAATATTCAAAAAGATATGAATAACAGTTAACATTTTATGTTATAAGCTAAATATGGTGATAAGTGGACGTTGCTTTCAGTGATATATATGGAGCCTAGAGCCTCATGGATGTTAGACGCCCTGTTGCAAGCACTTTTCTATTTGTTGTTTTGATATGAGGTTTCACTAAATTACCAAGGCTGGGCATTGATGTGTGATCCTCATGTCGAAGCTTCTGAATAGCTGGTATTACAGGCTTCTGTAAAATGTCAAGTTCTGTGCATTCGTAAGCTTCACATAACACACTCACACTTTTGTCAATCGAAAGCAGTAACCAACGACAGCAAACTGTACTTGAGTGATCAAATAATAAATGTAGCTCACCAGAGAACTTCAGCTTATTATGAAATACCCAGTTACAATACTCCAAACTGTCCTTAAGTACAAATTTTAAGGAATTCTCTTATAAGAACTTTTGCCATAATTTGATATAAACCAATCAATGAAGACATGATGCATGTTCTACATAAACAATTCATTCAAGGGCAATCTCTTGTTTATTGCATGGTCTAGACAGGGATCAAGAAAATCTTCAGAGCATATCTGCATTGGGAAAATTTCATAACTGAAGCACATATATGATGAGTGTTGATATTTTCATGTGTTTTGTTGTTGTTATTTTTATTCTTTGCAGCAGGAAATTTAGATTTAAAAGGTAGTGGGAGAAAAGGAGGCTACTGAAGGAAATGAAGGACAGGTATCTGACTAGCTCATATTTATTTCCAATTATGAAATCCAAAAGATCATGTACTGACTTTAAAGTTGTTTAGGAAAGTCTGAATTGCTTTTTTTTCTTTTAAATAGTTATTTTTGTATTTAACCTTATATTCTCAGAAGACCTCTTCACCCATGTTTAAAAATCATTATGATTGACTAGTGTTTAACATCTTGTATTTCAAAGTACTCCATTTATATTGCAGACCCATGAACTGAGAAAGTAACCATCATTTAAAACACCAGATGGCCGAGCTCACACCACTATATGAGTTTTGCCAAAGGAACAAAACTGTACCTCCTGTTTTCTGGCTTCTATGGAAAAGCTGCCTTCCAATGATCATGGGGTTTTGATACAATCATGAAATTATTTAAATGCAATATATTTTACACTAGTCTAAATTAATTTTATACATCTCTTATATGGACACAAATCTGTTTCTATTATAGAAAAAAAATGTATATGAACTCTGTTCCATGATCTATGTCATGCAAGTGCACAATCCTTACGTATGCAATCAGGTTGAATTCCACTCCATGTGAGGTCAGAAAGGCAGGTACGTGTTGTAGATCCTTGAAGCAAGTGTCCCTTTTTGCAATGGAACTGTATAACACTTCCTACCTACAGTAAATAAAATAAAAGTCACAATGTGATTTCAAAACTAGCATTACTAGAAAAATCTGTGAATAAGAAAAATACTTTCAGAAGAAATCTGTATGACTGAATTGAAAATACAATAAAATTATATTAAAAGAAAATTGGAATAAACCAAGATTAAAAACATTAGATGTTTTGTCTATAGCATCACAAAATACTAGAGCACCCAAAGCATGCATAAATGCCATACATTTTACTCATGTGATATTTTTAGTTCATACAAAAAGCTATCATAGAAACAGAAGATCGTGAGATGATGTAAAAAATAGCAATGATACAAACATCACGCAAGTAAAGACAAAATAATAATCAAATGCATCCTGAATGTGCAAAAATGCAAGGTGAGCTCAGAGCGTTTGCAGATGCCGCAGGCTGTAATTATGAAAAATAGATTGGGGGCACAGGAATTTGTAGAATGTTTAAGGAGGCGAAATTTGGATAATTAAATTTGTAACAGACTCTTTACCGGCCATGAACATCAGCAACAGCAAAGCACTTAATAGTACAGCTACTGAGCTGCACTTCAGTTTTGCCTAGTCAGAATATCTCTTGAAAACTTCTGTAACCAACTCTTCGTGTGACGTTATAAGCGCTAACAATTGAAAACAAACATAAATGTAGAAAAGGAGGAAACAGCGGAGGATGCGGATCAGTTTATAGAGTGCTTGTTGAGCAAGTGTGAAACAGGTGGTCCTCAGCATGAACTCGAGCTCCATAGAAGAAAGGACTGTTTATAACTTTAGAACTATGAAGGCTGTGAGAGATGAACCACATTAGGAGTTAAAGGCCAGTCTAGACTAAACAGAACATTTCTTAAAAACAAACAAAAATGATGAAGAACTTGTAGAAGTTAGCATATCATTTGTTTCAAGGGGTGGAGAATCCATTTTATTGATTGCTTTGGATGGTTCAGAAAGTAAGGAGCAACGTCAGGGGAAGCACATATAACAATAAGCAGTAGAACAGATTGGAAAATTAGTTCCTGAGTCTCAAAAGACAAGGGCATGAGTAATAAAAAAGGTCTTATTTCTAGGTACAAAGCTGCTGCTGTCATTTTAGATTTCAATGGAGTGAATGCTAGATTTGTTTGTGGCAGTGGAACTATGAAACAAGGCATTAACTCATAATGTACTGCAAGGAAAAATTAATAAGATTTATCAAATAATTAGGAGTGGATGACCAAGCCAGTTATATGTAGGATTGGCCTCTTTAAATTCCCTGGAAAATAACCTGAAAGAACTCAGTCAGATGCTGATGACCCTGGCAGGAGAGCAGCGGGTGGCAATTGACTTCAGGAGGCAGGTTGACCAGAATTCAAGGCACTGATGGGTGAATCTCTGATTGCAAGGCCTGAGGGCTTTGACTCCCAAAAGGCTCTTGTTACTGCTGAGCCTTCAGGTGTTGTCATTGCTTTTCCTTTCTCTTATCTGGCATGGTGTCAATGAGTGTTGGGGAGATCCCCACTGCCTTTAATACAGTGTGATTACGTCATGCAAATATCCTTTTTCTACCGGGTGTTTTTAATCTATGGATTATTATGAAGATCATTTCCTCTTAAATTGTACTGTTTAACTGAAGCAATTGTTTCACATAAGAGTGTTTGTTTAAGTAGAACTTTGATAATTAAGGTTTTTAAAGAAATGTAGTAAGGGTAGAGGCTAGTTTAATGGGAAAATTAATATAAGTAAAGGTAGGATATAGTATTGCCTCATATCTGATAAAGCAGGGGCGGGCTGCAGAGCATAGGAAGTAAGATCACGGGAGTGCTACGTAGCTAGGACTCTTTTTCTTATTTGTTTTTTTTTTTTTTGAAACAGGGTTTCCACGTGTAACAGTCCAGGCTGTCTTGGAACCAGCTCTTGTAGACCAGGCTGGCCTCATACTCACAGAGATCCACGGCCTCAGCCTCCCAAGTGCTGGGATTAAAGGCGTGCTCCACTACCACCTGGCCATAGCTAAGACTCTTAAGGAGCCACGTAGACTGTGGCTTAGGTGAATGATTAATAAAGACAACTGAGTCCCAGAAGCTGAGCTGGCTCAAGTTCTTCTAACCTGAATGTTGGGAAATGTGTTCATGGGTTTTGGTGTTTATCATAACTAAAACAAATCTTTAAATAATGACTTATGGTTAGGTAAAGATGTTTTTATTAGTGACTCTGAGATAGAAAATCTCGAGGAACAATGTAAAGTTTAGAAAGGCAAACCTTTAGTAGTTGAGTGAGGGACTCCTTGGAGTCAGGGGACAAAACAATGGCAGTCTCCCTGTGGCTGGCTGATGTGCCTTTCTTGCTATAATGGGTTGGTTCTGCCCTCTTCCTGATTCAAAAAACTGTTGATGAATGGGTATGCACCCTGAGGAGTGAAAGTAGACCTGACCAATTGTTTTTATATATAAAAGTTTAGATTTGTGATTCTTTCAAGATTTTTAAATATAAGATTACTTTTCAGATAAACAGTAAAGTGATGATCCTTTATTTGCAGCCAGAAATGCAGATTGCCAGTAAAAGAACTGGCTAAGAAAAATACATTGCTTGCTTACACTATTATTCTATAACAAGTTGGTTGGACATGAGATTATGTGGGTTTAGGGGATAATTTGTTTTTACTCATGGTTTAGAAATTATCACTGCTTTCTTCTATCTGTTTTGGCCATCAACATTAGTTCTGAAATTCTTGGTTTCAGGAATGCATAACAATAAAAATAATAAAAACATTTTAATTGAAATATATGCATATCTGCACTTTATAATTTATGTTATCATATTTATTATTTCAGGTACTAAAATATTATTTGATATGTTTACCCAAATTTATGTCCCAATACATTAATTTCAATTACCAAGTAAATGTCACCATCATGATTTGATAGAGTATCTTGAGAATAAATAGCTAAAGAGTCAAATTGAAAACATTCTAAAGCTATAATTACTTTATGAAACAAATATTGAATCCAAATAATGTATTTTCTTGGCCCAGAATCTTCCTAAAGATTTATATAGAAGTTAACGAATAATGTGTTCTTGGCTCATAATCCATAATTGATCTAGATGTTTTATCAATCATTTTGACAGCTCTTCTTTCCCAGCCTCATGGCCATTATTCACCTTTAGTCTATTTTCAGTAGACTAATATTCTGAGCAGGAAAACATTATGTTGGACACTGTCATTTCCAGAAGATTGTTTCAGCATCTGTATAAACAGATGGCATCTTCTATATGTTAGTAATAACATATATTATTCCCAAATCAACTTCATAATCCTACATATACAAAATAGTGTAATCAAGAATATAATAATTTTTAAAAATGCTTGAATACCTCAGCAGTACTTGATTTTGTTCATTATTTATTCCATAGTTAGCTTCTTATAGTTATAACTTTACACCCTTACAATGAGATACCTGTCAAACCAAGATGTCATATTTGAAAGATACATTTAACTCTGGGAATCAAGGAGTTTTGTTCTACTTTTGTTATTTTGTTTTGGTTTTGTTATTTGTCCTGTTTTTTTTTTTCTGCTTTCTTCCAGTGCTTGGCAATGAACCCAGGGCCTCATACATGTCAGACAAATGTTCTACCACTGAACAGTATTTCAGACTGCTTTTACTAAGATAGACACTTTATGCATGAGGTTGTCACATAAATAGAGCTGATCCACTCTTGGAAATATGCCAGATCTAGAAATATGGAAATTAAGAAAAAGACAGAGAGTAGAGGGGAAAAAACTGTATACTGTTGTTCAGTGCCTAGATTCTAGACATAGCATAGCTCATTTTCTCTCAGGAACTTGCATATTCTGTTACATGATGTATGGCACCTTGGTGTTGAATGATTTTTTTTAATTTGCCAGCAAAGGTTTTTTCTCAACTCAAAAATATAAGTTTTACATAAGAAACAAGATTCATTTCATGCCTTCCAAAGGCCTTGTAATTAAACATAGATAACTTTGTATAGTGGAGGTTCTCTCTAGACTGTGAACAAAATTAGTTTGCATGTGCTTATATCCATGCATGTTGACCTTTTGCTAGTAAGAAATTCATGCTTTTAACATTCCAAAATATTTTAATTATGACAAAAAGGATACAAAAATAATATAATTTGAGACTCACATTTATTTAGGTAGAATATAATAAAATAGATTATATTTCCTACCCCAAATAATATATTTTCAAGGCTATGCTAAATTTGTGATAATACTTTTCAATGATTATGAAAATAAAAATCAAAAATTTACAGTTAATGATCCTGTTCCTTTTATTATATTGTTATTTTGAATTCAATTTGTATTCTCTTTCCATTATCACAAATAATATTTGAAAAAAGACTCATGAAAATCAGGTGGATTTTATGAGCAGTTACTAATAACAATGTTACATAAGTCTGGTAAAATGATTCAGTAAGTCATGGTTTTGTTGCCAAGCCTGCTTACTCGAGCTCAGTCCCCAGAACCCAGATGGTAGAAGCAAAGGACCAGCACTTTCAACTGTCCTTGGTTTTGAACAGTTGTGGCCCTGTGGTGTTGAGGGGCTTCTTTCTATGTGTTGCTTTCATTGGTCAAATAAAGAAACTGCCTTGGC
>LOJH01089029.1:0-12577 GCA_001685095.1 Ellobius talpinus
TCTCCCTCTCCCTTCCCTCCCCCCACAGGAACTCAGAAACAAGACAGATGAAAACCCTAACATAACTTTAAGTAGGAAGAGCTACAGAAAACAAATCACCACCACCAAAGACGGATCCACGCTACTCTGTCTACAGATAGAGACTAGGAAAGATAACTATCATGTTTCACCAGATTTCACCACTTCAAGGTTAGAAGTTTAGCCTTGAGGGTTGAGGATTCATCCACATGCTTGATTATGCTCTTCCATCTGATGATTGGCAGCAATGGGGCCAGCAAACTGTCATAAATGCACTTAGGTATAGGTAATGGGTTTCTGTTTGCTTTGTTTTGCATCAACATTGCTGACATTTATTTCCCATTATGTTGATAAATGCACACTGATTCTCACCCTCTGTGTGATCATCTGGCTGGACTATGAATCCAGAAGTCTGACTTCTCTTAGCTAAAAGCTAAACATTACAGAGTACATTCAGGCAATAAATAAACTCTGCTCTCATTAGGAATACTTTGATGTGTATAATGATTAAGAGTAAGGAAAAATTAGTGGATGCAGTATTTTTAGCGGGAGGGGTTCTTCTCCATTGCTCTTTTGTTCTTGTTACTCAGACCCATGTGGCTTTTATGTAGCAAGTGCACCCATGAGCCTCATTTGCAAACCTCCCCCCTGATCCTGGGGCTAACACTTTCCAGAGAAGACCCATTGATTGTCAAACTGGACAGTAGTTTCTCTGCCAGTACAACTGAAAACTGCAATGTAGCATACCAAATACAGGAGAAATGTTTCCCTCACCCTCATAAGCTCCTGTAAACTGTTTAGTGCCTTTTTATGTTTTGTTTTAATTCAATAGTAAAATTAAAATGTGTCTTCCAAATAATGTGCATTCTTAAATAGAGGTTACTCCTGCACATGTAAGATAAGTAAATTTCTTGTCAGTAATTTTGTTCTAGTGAAGTCTTGTCACTTTTCCATAGAGAGAAAATCAAGGAAGAGAACCTGGGTCAGTTTCTACAGCTTATATACAATGGAAAATCATAAATATGGGATGTAAAAGAAAAAAAGAGATATCTGAAAAATGGGAAGATCTCAGCTTAATCTAGATGTGGATCAAGTGTCATGACAAATTCTGAAATGTTTGGAAACCAGAGAACAGTCTGCCCTGAGAAAGAGATGTGAGACCAGAAATATATTCCTTGGGAGTGGAGCTTTTAAGTATATTAATCATGGTGCTCTTGGCGAATAAACTATGTACGATCAGGGTGCACGCAAGAAGGGAGAAGTTTCACCTTGAGGCAGTCTTGGAAGCATTCGAACAATGCCATCCAATATCTACCTTTGGAAAGGAGCACAAGCACAGGATGGAGGTGAGAAGAAATAAGCATCCTCTTCATACTTATATGCTGAGTACACAACACCAGAAAGAAAGAAAATTCAGAATATGAATTATCCTTTCATAAAGAAAAACAAGGTAAATGGAGGTAAATGTCTAGTCACAGAAACACTACAAGCTAAGATACAGATTTCTTATTGACAGCCCAATCCAGAGCTAGATAAAACTCGAATATTGAAAGCTCTTAAGAAAAGAACCTTATCTTAAAGTCTCACATAATATAAGGCAGAAGACACCTGATCCTACATATCCATGACAGAATAAGCCACCTTGCACCCCTACTTACCATGCTAAGCCTGCTAAGTAAACACCACCAAAAAATGATTTATAGTGTGATACATGTAGGATCTAAACCAAGTACAAGTGTCAGACATTCTAATTCAGGATTATACTCATGCAAACAATGGTAACTACAGAAGAAATCTACCATATTTTCAACATGTAATTTTCAGTCCTGTCAGATAATGATACATTTATAATCAAAACACATTTTTATTTAATAGAAGCTAATTTTCTTTTAATTACAGAAATTCTGTTATTAAAAAGTTGCCAATATAGTTTACATCGAATGAAATGCAAATCAGCCAAGTAATTCTTGTGGAGAATTTATAGTAACACATTCTTTCTATAAATGTACTATGACAGCAGGTTCTGCATCCATTTCCCTCTGTCAGTGCATGGGGAGGTGCTTAGTCTTGTTGCAAATTGATATGCCGTGTTTTGTTGATACTCACGGGAGTCTTGCCCTTTCCTGGACAGAGACAGAGGGGGAGTGAACTGGGGGTTGAGAAGAGAGGGTTGATGGGGAAATGGGGGAGTGACTGGGAGAAGAAGAGGGAGGGGGAAACTGTGGCGGGATGTGAAATAAATAAATAACTAGATTAAAATGTAATGTAAATGACTGATCTCAGGAGAAACATATTTTGAAACAAAGCAGTTCAATTTCTTTCAAAGAAGTTTTGTTTTTCTATATTTTAGTTCTCAGCTATCAATTTTATAAATCTAAATTTTCTAATAGTTATGGGCACTCACTAATTATCTTACTTCGGCTTCTGTACATACACACCCCGCCACACACAACCGTTATGGCTCTGTGAAAGAATATTATACACACGAACACATACTTCAACACAGGATTCCTTCCTTCATTTGGGTCAACCTTTGTTCCCAAGTGTTTATATCCAGGCAGGAGAACCTATACTGAAAGCATGCTAAGCTACTCAAATTATATTTGTCACACAGAAGGACAATACATTTCTAAATGGTTCAAATATACTATGAAGTCATCTGTGATAAAAGCAGTGGCAACATCGTCCATGTAAGGTAAACATAAGGATACACTAGGAATGTGTGATCAAATTGTATGATGAGTCAAGTTTAGGTGTTTGGCTGACAAATACACCTGGGTTATATCTGATTGCCTAATTTAATATTGATATGTTTCACTTTCTGGTATTCTTCAGCTTTCAGGTTTGGTATCTTTAATTCAGGCTAATGATCCCAAGCTTTATTGATACTATTTTGCTGTTATCATTCAACTAGGAACATTGTCAATAAATATATATGTAATGTATTGACATGAACAACTAGTAACTCACCAAAAGATACCCTTGTAATTGTTTATAGAGAATCATTAACTGTCATAATGGTTTGTGCTCTCTTAGTTGGCAGATCCCTTTGGAAGGAATTTCTCCAAGTGTCTTCAATGCTCACTTATTACAAATGACAGAGCAAACTATGGCTTGATGTAACTGACCTCATTGTGGGAAGACATTTCAGTTGCTCAGTTTCCCTGGAGTGTTTGCTGCATTCTCTAGAAGTGTCCCAGGTGGATTCCTGTTGGGAAACAGTTTATCTGCAAGGTCTCACTCACTATGCAGCCCTGGCTGGTATGAAAATTGCTCTATTGTCTACACTTTCTTAGGAACCCCAGAAATCCTCCTGCCTCTATCTCTCAAGTACTAGTGTTAAAGACGTGTGCCACCACAGGGCTCCTCCAGAGGACACTCAGCTATCCCTAGTTACTCAGGAATCTCCTACAGATTTGGAATAAGACTGTCTAAGGTGATAACTTCAGACTCATGGCTTTTGTAGTTGTTGTTTTGTGGCTAAGATCAGAAATCAGTAAAATTCTTGGATGTTTGTAGCATGCACATGTCAAAATTTGAGTATGTAGCACAGACCTTGGCTGCCTCCTATCTAATACATTTAGAGTAGATAATCACCCAGACAACTCACTCAGTATTATATTAAATATGGTATATATCAGTATTTATGCTTATACTCTGGTAGGAAGAGGATCATATACATTGGGAATTGCCATCAAGATTCCAGACATGGCACACACTGGCTCTAGTTGGCATGATAGGGGCATATTCACTATACCGACCAACCACACGCTTTCTGATTCATAATCCTGTTCCCATGTCCACTCATGAAAGAGTGTCAGGGGGAAATACCTCTTGCCAATCTATGTAAGCCAGAGCTACAGATGAGAAGAAGAATTTCGTATAGAAAACATCGACACTATCACACAGAAAACATTGATGCAATCACTCAGGTGTAGGGCAAGGAACAAAGGGGAAAGATAATAGATCTCTGTTTGATAAATCTGCAAAAAAGATGTCCAGTGATACATCTGCTGGTTGTTTTGCTTGTACCAGTATGAAATACTGGCTTCAGTCTCAGAGAAACAGAAATTGAGGATGGAATCATGTGAACATCATTTAGTATCTTTGCCTATAACTTCACCCGGGTCTCCATTTTTAATCTGCTACATGAATCCTCCATCCTTCAGGTCCTGGAACAATACTAAAGTAGACAGGAGAGTTCAGAGACCAACTTGTCAGAAACTCAGTAGGATCCTCAAATCAGATGGGGTGAAGATCAGAGAAAAAAAAGAAAGAAACATAAATGGAAGCAAAATAAGTAGAAATCCGCTGTATAAAAACTATTGCTACTCAATTCCCTTTGGGAAATAATGGCTTGTGGATGTCTTGTGCTCAGAAAACTGACTATTCCAGTTCTTTTCCCCCCTGATTCACAGAAACCTGCTGAAATGTCTTTTTCCTATCATTCCACTGGGTTCTCTGAATGATTACATAAACAAAGCTATGTAATAATTTTCTTCCACAAAATTGCTTCTTTACCTAAGATGTTTTTAGCTTCCAATAAGTTTGCATAGTTTGGAGACAATATTGCAGAAACAGCCAAGAAGTCTCATCTAAAACATGTGTGATGAGTGACCTGAGTCTCTTTTTGGTGTGCTTTCTCTGAAGAATACTGATTTTTAATTTATATTATTATTAATAATATAATATAACAATTATAATGTATTATATAATATAATATATAACAATAATATATATTCTTATATTATTGACAATACTGAAGGCATCCTCAGCCTTCAAGACAAAAATCTCACAACTCATGACTATGACTGGTCAGAGATCGACACAGATATAAGTGGCTTGTCATTCTTGGTATACAATTGAGTAGAAGCAAGGTTTCTGGGGTACTGATTCCCTTAAAAAATTCTGGAATATTAACCTCATGAATAAAATTAATCTGCGCCTGTCTCTTCCCTGCACAGAACACTAAAAGGAAAAAATTACACCCTGTGCTTGCCTTTTTGATCTCAATCCTAAGTGTCCATCAATTTGCATAGTGGGAATGTCATATCTATTCAAATACAACCTATGCTTGAATAACCAATGTTAATTCCATATCCATGAACAGTGGAAACATGATATTCTCTTCTACCATCAGGGACATAGACAGAACCAAACTGGAATCATTGGTGAGAAAAACAGAGAGAATTTTGCATTTTCTGTCTATAGATTTGACAGCTAGCAGAGTCTCAAAATCAATTTCTCTTTATCAAAGAAAAGTTCTTGTGATTTCCAATGTTGTCTCCAGAAAAAACTTTAACCCAGGCTTCTTCATTCTAACACTTAGAAACCCATCTGCCATTCTACTCCAGAATTTTGACTCAGAGCCACACAGTGAAGGGGACACTTCATTTTCTCTTCTTGAAAGTGACTTTAGCGATACTGTTATTCTGAGTAGCAATCCATGTTACCTCTCCCACATCCTCTAGTTTCCTTAGAAACTAGCATACAACTTTGACTTTGCTTCTTAGTCTGATATCTCTTAGGTCACAAAAGCTACCCAGAAAACACCCTGGTAGAAAGCCACTGGAATGCATGTGTAAGAAGGGATTTTTTTCTCATCCACACATCTGATTCCAAGTATGAGATGTTCTTTTATCTCTTGGCTTCTTTGCTCCACACTGAAACTAATGCAAGAGTCCCTGATATGTTTTCCAATTTTCTATTAAGGAGTGTACTTTTGAGGGAACTGGAGGTGTATTTCTGATTTTAATATAAAGCAAACGGTCAAAGTCCATCACTGCCCTGAACCTGTCCGTCGCTGGATCTCGTTGTCTTTATCCTGCTTCCCTACGCAGCTTCTGTTCTGTCACACTATTGGCATCAAAGGCAGCCTCCTGTCTGGGGTCATCTACTTCATGCTTTTCCCTTTGTCTTTTCTCTTTTGTTTATTCTTTTCTCACAAAATATTTCCCGCCACACTCCCTCCATGCCTCCCAGTTCCTCCCGCTCCCTCTCCCTCTCCCCCAGATACACTGCTTCTTCCTTCTTGTTCAGGAGTAAGCAGGCCTCCTAGGGATATCAACTGAACACAGCAGCATGCTAAGGTACAATAAGACTGGGCACCAACCCTCATGCTTTTTAATTTAACATCCAAGTTATACATTCAGATTCTACATAAGCGAACTATCCAAACAGGCTCAGATTCTTCATCCAGTACAGGATGAATCAGTCAAGAGAAAGACAGCGCTCTGAAGAAACGGAGACAAGTTGCAGATGTGTCAGCTCTGCTGGAAGATTTGAAGTTGTTTGTCACCTATTCCATTATCTCAATAAACAGATGAGGCATATATTAGACTTGTGGAGGTGGGCAGTGTAGATACTCAGGCATGCACATGAAGGTAATAAAAGTCAACACTTGGTGTCTTCTACCATCTCTTTCTACCTTAGTTTTAGAGACAGTCTCTCACTGAAACTCCTAGGATCGCATTATGTCTCCTACTCCAGCCTGGCAGTATAGGCATGAAAATCACAGCTGACATTTCAGATGGGTGATGACAGCCAGCACTTGACCTACAAAGCTGTCTAGTTGGTCCTAACAATGTGTTTTTGTTCATTCATTTTTTTAAAACATACCAGATTCACTTTCCATATTCCTTAGTATAGCATTGAACATTGCATCATTTGAACATTTAAAATTAGTTGAAAATAACCTAATGTGCCAATTACTAAATACATCCATATAATATCAATGCACACAAGCACACAGAACTCTATGATAGTAAAATCCATAAAGAAAACAGTAACTATAACTGAAATTATCATTTGGAGTGCCTGTAGACATTCCTTCAGATACCATTCCACATAAACAAAAGATATCCTGTGGTAAGATGTATTTACATTTTTTCTTTATTGTACTGATGCAATGCCTGTATGATCAACAAAATGCTCACAACTCAAAATCACAAATGACTACAACTGATTCCATTAGATCTATTCACACATACAGGTATATTCTTCAGGTTTGTTTTTATTTTCAAGGAATCATTAGTAGAGTCTAAGCATTAAGTATAGTTTTTGTTCTTTGAAAACTTTCTCCTGCAAAATCTGATCTGAGCTTCAGTGAACTTGATGTTGTATTGATTATATTTTCTCACTCAAATGCATATCCTATTTTATGGGTCGAAACACATTCAATTTATTCAATTTGAATCTCTGCAAGATCCAGAAGTAATCTGTATACATTTTAGGTATTATCATAAGTATTGTTAAAAGGTCCTTCTTAAGGACCACTACAAAATAGAGACACCTTTCCTTAGGGATTCACACATGCTCAGAATTATTACAGACATCAATGTTTCTCAGTGAGTCTGTGTAAATCTTCTTATATCTCCATATCCATACCCAGAGCTAGAATCATATCAGAAAATGCAGTTCTAATATTGAAGAAGGTTGGTGAAGCATACCTCAAGTTACTATATCAGAATTGATTTGAAATAATAACCATCATGCAGTGGCATCTCTTTGCTACTAAATTTTGCCTTTCTAACTTGAAGATTGACTTCTAAAGTTAGTAGCTCATAGCCAGCTGCAAAGGATCAGTTATAAAGAACATTGTCCCTTGTGAGAGAAGCTTAAGGCTCAAGGTCCACAGTGAGAAAGAAAATATGAGACCAAGAGCAAGAGTGGAAGAGAATGCACGCAACAGATAGCGGGCGATGGGGGCAGAGGCAGAAAGACAGAGAGGCAGAGACTCTTGGAGGAGTTAACATAAAAGACTTCATCTTCTCAGGATGAAAGGCATAGTGATAGGGGAGCGCAGGCCTGCTTTTCGTCCGGCCCAGCTCCCGCAGGGCTGGCTTATACCCCAAAATAACAACACACAAATTATATTCATTTAAGCATTGCCTGGCCCATTATATCTNATTAACCAATGAAAGTAACACATAGACAGATGACCCTCCTCCATCAGAAAGGAAAATTGCCTTCCAAGTCAATGCAACTCAAAAGCTATCCACATAACTATGCTGATATTCCACACAGTGTAACTTGGGCCACATAATTTAAAGAGGACAAAGAAGGTCATGACACATTAATAAAAGGAACATTCTATCAAGAAGATATAATAATTGCAAATAAATGTGATACAATATCATAAAACAAGCACTACTGGACATTAAGGGATAGCTGGATCTAGACACAACAGTTGTGGATGCCTTCAATATCACACTCTCATCACTGAATCCAAAAGTTACATTAAAACCCAACAAAGAAATTGAAGTTAACTTGTCTCATAGATCAAAAGGATGTAAGAGATCCCTACAGAATATGATATCCAGTATCTCTACAAAACATATGCTTCCCATTGGATGTAGAATTTTCTCCAAAGTACACCAAATACTAGGGCATAAAACATGTACTAACAAATAGAAAACACAGGGCAAAAGTTATTATTACACACTAAGTGACCAGAGTAGAAGGCAGTAGCAACAGAAACCGCATCAACTATCGAGATGCAGAGCTACTGAACACTATACTTTTGAAAGGTCAGCAGGTCACTAAAATAACCAAGGATACTTATGGAAAGCAATCAGATGAAAATAAAAGTAGTATTTTAGAACCTTTTCAATAAGCTGGTCATAATTCTGAAAGGGAAATTACTAGCAAAGCTCCCTAATACAAAACCCAAGGATATGCTTTAAGGTCATAAACATTGGCAAGTCAAACCTGAAATTAGTAAACTCTCAGTTTCTGTCATGTAGACATTTCCTTCTGGTTTGGACATGACCACTGATATCTTTAACCAGATCAGTTGTGACTTTCCTCAGGCATCTCTTCGAGATCTGGTCACATTCTCACAGGGAGGGGGCTGGTTCAGAGGCCTCATGTGCATCATGGGAGCTCATGGATTATTCATGAGATTCTGTTAGCAACATATAAATTGTCCAGAGGATTTCTTGCTGGTATAACTGTATGTAATGGAGTCCCTTACTCTGCCCCGAGTCACATTAAACTTGTTGCCTCATGGAGCTATATTTGGACACAATCCTTCCTTTTGTCAACCTTGCCCCAGCTGGAGTGAAGACTATACGATTTTCTTTCTTCCCATCCCTGGGATAAGGGACACCACAGTCTTCACTCTCAGGTCTTCCTCAGTGATATGGACTCAAACAGCATCAACATGCTATTAACCAACTTGATTTTCAGAACAGATTCAGGCAGCCCAAGAAAGCTAACCAAAGAAATCCTACATGTTGACAAGATGCATAAGCTTTAAATCCAGTTGTATGAAAAGCAAGCTAGGTCTGTACTTGTGGGATTTACTCTTTGCTTTCTAACAAATTTGATTAGGTAGAGAGAGTACCCCCAAGAGATTCTGGATAAATAAAATGAGAAAATAAAACAATAACATGATGATATTCATAGCATTCTGAAAAAGTAAATAAAATAGATGGGAAATGGGGAATGAAGATCAGAGTAGGTTAGGAGAAAACAGGTACTGGGGTCCAGTAAGGGGCATGGGGATCAAAAGAAAATATCAGGGATTTTACTTTAGTTATTAAGGAAAAAATAGCAGAGAAAGCAGGGCACTTGAAATGAATAGAAGGCAAGAGGAGGAAATGACAGGTGGCAGTTTCTAAGTCTGAAATTTTATGTAGTTGTCTATTAGTAATAAAGATATGAAAAGGAGAAAATGGGAAAGCCAGGATGAAAAAGACACCATAGCTTAGCATTACACTTACATGGACAAATGGATATGATTGAGTTTTGAAATAAACTTAGAAATGTTACAGATATAAGTCCAGCGAGCACCTAACGGCACAAATTAACATTTTCACAGCAGCTGAGATGTGTCCCAAGTATTAGGGAAAAGAATTAGTACTGGCCAACATATCTAGGGATATCTTTACACATAAGACACAAACCAGAATAAAAGGAGTAAAAATAAGAACCTCTAACAAGTATTTTGAAATAAAACCTTAAAACAAGATAATAATAAGTAAAGGCAATACAAAGAGATGAAAATGGTGCTGAGTGACAGTGATGTAGAGGAACTTGAAGCTTGGGAACAGTCAGGAATATCATGGAATACAAGTCAAGGCATACATACAATCTTCCTTAAGTTAGCTGTGATGACCTTTGCCAGTGCTCATATGAGGAGAAGCAAATAAGCCGTGAAGCTGGAAACGATGTCTCATTACAAGTGTTGAAATTGCCTTAATAATTTACTGATGGCTCCTTGAGTTTGAAGCTGAATTCAGACTTATGAATTTGATTCTTTACAGGGTCAAGGTCCCTTGGCAACCAGTCAATTCTTATTTGAGACTGCTAGGAAAGGCTTTTGTATCCATGAGATTGCCCGTCATCAGGAAGCAACATGGGATGTCCCTAAAATTTCTGCTGATTTTCCCTCCAAGGCAACACAATCTCTTCCAGTGGAATGGGTGGCTTTGAAACCATCATAACTGAGAATTAACCTGATGAGCAAGATATTTTGTAATAGTTACAATTATCCCCTTGGTTTGTCAACAGCAATGAATCAGAAGACACACGCTGTTAATATTATTCAAACTTTGTTTCTATTTTGTCTCTCTTTAAATTCTAACCCCATGACTTCCTGCAGTGCTGCAAGAAGGGGAGTTTCCTTGCCAGCAGTAGAAGAGATTGTTCCTTCTTCCTGTTAGGGTCTCAGCAATTATAGTCAGCAGTAAACTGAACTGCGGCATAGATGAGTGTGATAGCAAGTCTGTCTGGGTATGCACACCTATGTGAGTATGCATATCTGCACATATATGGGTATGTACTGATGTGGGGGATGCGAATGTCTGCATGCCTGTTTAGATGTGGATGTCTTAAGCAATAAATATAGGGCAGAAATGACAAAAAATGACATATAATTCACTAACAATAAGTTCCCATATTCTTGGGTTCAAGTCAAATCTTTTCAAAGAAGCTGGGTATGGTGGCACATACCTTTAATACCTGTTTTGGGGAGGCAGAATTAGGTGAATCTCTGTGAGTGTGAAGCTAGCCTGGTCTACAAAGCACTTTTTCCAATAGCCCAAGCTAAACAAAAGAGACAGCTTGTCTCTAAAGAATAATAAAATGGCATATTTCTCCTATCTTGTTCTACCCTGTCTACCAGAGTGATATGTCCTGAGTCATAGAGGGAGTGCTATAACTACCCAATCTTTTAAAAGTTTGTATGACAAACACATCTGCAAGGTTATCCTTTGGCTAACATGAAATAATTGTTATATTCTATATACTCATCTCAGGTTGGAAATTTTAATGCACTAAACACCCAAAATTGAAATACAGCAAAATCAATACCTGATCACCAGCTGAGGTCCTCCACCATGGTTTTTTTTTCTTGTCTTGTGACTTCTAACAAGCACTCTTTTCTCTTGATAAAAAGTCACTGTTAGCCGTCTGGCATAAGGCAAAATTATGACTCAGCCTCGTTTAGAATTAGGAGCGACAACACCTGAGAGCTAGAGGAGCACATGTGAGAAGCAGCTGGGCGACCTTGCTAAGATTTATCCATCACCCCCACTCACAGAATGTGTATTCACAAATCCACTCACCAGTTCAGTACTGAAAGCTTAACAAATAATTGATATCTGGTAAACGAACATGGATTTGTCCTGGATATTATTTCTAAGAGGAGAGCGGAAGCTGAAGTGCTGTTTTGGTGTTTTAAATATGAAATATAACAGAAAGGAAGTTTGCTTCTCCCTGTCTTGTGTCCTACATAGAAAATCATCAATAGACACTGGTAGCTTGACAAAAATATATCCAGCACCAAAAAAAAAGACAGGGAGAAGCCAAAAACCAAATCAAAAGAGGACAACAGCAACAAAACAGGTACTCAGAATAACCTCTGTTTTGCCTCCAAATTCATTCCCCTGTCTCCACTCTTGAGCTTTTGCAGAATTTCCACAGAAGAGGGAGAACCATCCTACAGAATGAGTCAAAAAGCCTTGATTTTCCCATGTTGTCATAGCTCCATTTCCTTACATTGCTTTTCTTGAAACCAATAAACTCTGGTGCACAAGAGCAAATGTGTAACACATCTTTGGAGACTACGAAGAAGGTTGGTAGGCTTGGGAACCAATGACGTAAACAACAATATCCTGGATTTTATTGGATTCCCTTGGATTTTCTTAATGGCTCCATATGGTCCAGATAACAGGGCTAGGAGAAAACCCTCTAAGAAAAAATTGTTTTCCCTAACCAAAGGGATAAGAAGGGGGCATCTCTGCAATACACAGAGATTTGGGTAACATATAAACCTTCTGCAACCAACACTAGGAGGAGTAATTGCAACCATCATTCTACCAACCCCAGACACAGAATCACAAAGATTAGGTAAGAAGTTGTTTTTCTACCTCCTAAGCTTAGCCCTTCTATGGGGGAACCAGTAGCAATCATTTAACTCTTTTTAAATGTCTTCTTTTTCTTATTGATTTTTATTGAGCTCTACTTTTTTCTCTGCTACCCCATGTCTCTCCACTCCCCGCTTCAACCCTCCCCAAAGGTCCCCATGCTCCCAATTTACTCAGGAGATCTTGTC
>LOJH01089048.1:4127-15285 GCA_001685095.1 Ellobius talpinus
CCATAGGCCAAAGCAGCTTCTTTATTAACCAATGGCAATAAAACATATTCACAGAATACAAGGGGCATCCCACATCAGGCAGCAGTTTGTGCCTGAAAAAGATGAGGGAGTTAATGAGTCCATTTTGTGGCAGTAGAAGCTGCAAGTGCAAAACCCAGGAGCCTGAGGTATGTGTGATAAGGGACAGTGTATTCAGAGAACATACTGGAGGATAGTGTAGCTTGGCAAGTGACCCATTTAGAGGACTGGGGAGAAATGAGATCTTGAAGACAAGCAGAACACCAAGATAACTTCATGGAATGTGGGATGGGCTAGGTTTATATGTCACTAAAGAATAACAAATGCTGATATATGTATACATACATGTATACATAAACATATATGTATGTATACATATATATGTGCATTGAAGAATGAGAACGAGGGGTGGCAGTGGATGTTATGTACTCAAAAATATAGACAGAGTAGATCAAATTTTGGCAACATAATCACAGCACAAAAACATTCCAAATGAGATCAAGTCTAACATGCTACTGTGTTGTCTGCAAGCTGGAATCTGAACACAGGACAAGGAGGTGAAGCCAATCCAGGACTGTCTTCAGAGTGAATAAGGACACTTCACTCACTTCCCATCAAGGTGGCTTGTGGCTTTCAAGATTTCAGGTTGCTCTTTCCCTGCCACTGTGTCCAAAGTTTCCTAGACTAAAATGAAGTATGGCGAAGGTAGGTCATGGAATTTGCCCAAGGGCTGACTAGGAATCTCAATTTGGACAAAAGACATCTATAAGCTGAAAGCAGAGGCCTTCGGATGAAGACTGAAAACCAAAGACTATAAGCAGTCATGAAAGGTAAGGCGAGATGGGATGGATAAAGAAGCAGTAAGTCTCAATCAACAGGAGTGTGAAAAAGGGCTCAGGGATCCTCTGCTGGGTTGCTGGTTCTAGTTACCAGTCTGGAGGACACCCTCATGTGGCATCCCGTGGATCAGGAACAGCATAGCCCTTGCTCTTACACTCTCCCAACTATGACCTCTGAGAACAGTAGATGAGCCATCAATCTGGGGAGGAAGTTCCAAATCACAGCTTGATTCCAGTCCCTTAAGGTTAGCCCCATGCAGCTCCATTTTGTGTTCTTGGAATATATCTCTGTTCTGCTCATGAAAATAAAGAGAGTGGCAGTATTGTTCCTCGGAGAATCTATCCGCAAAATGATCCATCACTTGTCCTAAGAAAAGGGAGCTGTTTCCTAGGTAACTTAGATGAGGTAAGAGCTACTGCCTAAGTGGGTCAAGTTCGGATTAAGATTTCCAGTAAGAATTTTCTCTGTTTGGGGAGGGAAGAATGTACATACCAAATCGGAATTGAATAAACTCATATTAAGTATCACCAGGGCCTTACCGTGCAATTCAGCGGGGATTGCAGTAGGCATGCTTTTGATTTCTTTAGATTGACGATTTAACAGTACTAATTTGGCTACTAGGTATTATCAGCTCCTAGCTCACCCACAAACGTCTGGAGAAAATAGATAGCACTGACTTGTAGACTCTTAGAGTCTTGGTGAACTTGAATTAGATCAGGAGCCACTGTTAAAAGCCGGCAACCCTAAGTATACCTAGCATGCCTTGCCCGTGTCTTATGAAAACCACATTGCAGACGTTTGTCCACAGCCCTGCCTCTACCTTCCTCAGGAAGGACTCCTGACCTACGGCAGAGCCTTTGCTGTGTGCTATGTTCTCCCAGAGAATTAGGATGAAAACATTTTTTTTCCATTTCTGTGTTTATCCAAATCTCATCTCATCATGCCTCATACAAAACAGTATAATAGAAACATGGATGGAACCCAGTCTCTGGGAATCCTACCACTGTGAAGGAAGAGCAGATACCTAATGAGCCCCAAGGCTCTGTAGGGAAAAGACCTGCATCAGTGGGTACCAAACTGGCCAGCTACATGCAGTTCAAGTAGCAGAGAATTGAGGCAGAGGTCAATGTAACATTCTTTAGTGTTAAGAAGACAAAGTTAAACTTTGTTGACTAAAATTAGTAAAATAAATGAGGCAAATTTAAAAAATTGGCCATTTGGTGAATTATTTTTCAGCAAATTAGCCTAAACTGGAAATAATTGGTAATGAAGAAGAAATGGGGGTTAGCAAAGATTTAATAAGTGTCCCTAGGGGGTCACCCAACAGTTGCAAATGTTGCTTGTTATGGTAAACAAGCCTCTCACATTTTAAATATCACTTTTAAAGCAATACAGGAGGAGTTAGAGTTCAAATCATAAATGTATACCCACAGGACAGATAAAAGGGGAAAACTGTTCTAAGGTAACCTAAATGGGCTCTGGGAGTAGGAGATAAACCTCCAGTGATGGTGTTGTGTGTGATTCAAAAACTGCGGTCCCTCGAACAACTGGAGTAGAGATTACAGTGACATATTTCACAAAACAGCATTCAAAAATCCAAATTGGATAAGAGATGTTCCAGATAAAATATAGAGTTGTGGGACAAAAACCTGCCCAGGGCTGGGAACTGAAATCAAGTGGAAACAGTAGGGATGTGTACAGCAGAGTGGGCTGGAACCGCTAAGAGGCCTGGGAGAGAAGCTTATCGTTTTGTCATCAGCTTAGAGTGAAGGAAAGGTGGTCTTGTAGAAGTTCAAATAAGAGAGTTTGGCATCTTGGCAAACGATGGGTAGATCCCACATCACAGGGAACCCTACAGGCCATGGGCTAATTGACTATTATTATCAAGAATCTAATTGACTTCTGTTTGGGTTTAGGGAATTTATTTCTTTTGTCCAAAAGCAACAGAAACCACCAAAGGTCTTAAATGTGGTAGTAAAATGAACTGACTTGCATTTTAAAGCAGCAATATAGTCCCTGGAGTGAAGGGCCAAGGGGGAGACTTTGAACAGATAAGGTGACTGGAGCGTTATTATTCTGGTCATATATCAGAGGTAGGAGCATGGGCTATTATGGTAGCATTGGAAATGAAGACAAGGAAATGTTCTTTCTCAGTAGACAGAAGGGAGGTTTGATGATGCCTTCTGGGTTCTGGCATTATCAAAGTGCTGGAGGGAACCAGCTTTGGAGTAAGGAAAATCACAGGAAAGGGCAAAACTTAGTGGGGTGAGGGGGACTTTCTTTAAATCATCTGTTCAATAGTTTGTTCATCGCTATATTATAGGAATGGGAACTTTCCTGGTCCATGTACTATCCAAACAAAAGAAAATTCCAGGAANTTTTAGAAGAAAGGAAGCTCGTACCTTTGTGATGAAGTTTGTATTGTTGCTATGCAACAGTGCTTTGTTGAGTACCTTTGGATTAAGAAACTGACCCTGAAATCCTGAATCCATGGAAAAGTGCTGAAAAAAAGCAATGAAAGACTAACCACCATGGTTCGTTAATGAGCTCCTGATAATTTCAGTAATAGTATCTTGTACAATGGGGAGTTGTACAAGGGAAAGGGGTAGTGGATTTATATTTCATTGTATATATGCATGAAATGATAATAATAATAAAGTAATAGAATCTTTCTTAGTAGACAAAGTTGATTTTGCTACAGAAACCTGGTACACAATGAGAAAAATCCTACATGTGTCACCTGTTCTACTGGCCTTCATACAATCTAATATTTCCCCATACTAAGAAAGAATTCATGCAACTCTGAAGTTATAGGGCAGTCATCCAGCAACAAATGCCAGAGATGAGTACCATTCAACTCCAGGCTGTGGCTCTCCCAAAGATGCTGAGAACACTCCCAAAGGGGAAGAAAAACAAAGACATGTAAATGTCCTCTATTGTGGAGGAAGCAAATACCATTCAGCAAGCAAAGAGTTAGCACTCTTAGCCACCCTGTATGCAGAGTGACAAGTCAAGGAGGTCACCATGGATACATCTGGCTGTATCTGCTTGAGCTAGCTGTATTGAACAGATTGCTATAGGGTGTGGGTATTTTTCTCTGGTCTCATTATGTGTCCGTAATGCCAATTAAATAGCAGGAATGAAAATTAAAAAAGAAAATATCTGTCCCCGCTGAGTTTAATCTCATTAGTGCAAAGTCAAATGATTAGGCTTGAAAAGGGTTCAGACTTCAGTAAAGACAGTAGCAAAGTTGTGTCTTTTGCATTGCACCAAGAAAAATCAGAGTATCTTATTAAGATAAAGACAATGGAGCCAATCCTGTAATAAAATGAAACTATTAGTGGAGATGAGTATCAGTGTGAATAAACACCACAGGAACCTCATAACCCTTCTCAGACTTCAAACCATAACTGAAAGCTATCAAGTCAACCACTTTAAGGATAGGTGCCATGTCCCCATAGATTGATTGCAAAACTAGTGTTCATTTGCTTTATCCTACTAGTGGCTTATATAGTCTCAAAACATCAGTTTCTTCTGTTAATAAAATCACGGGTAGTTGCAGATTTGTCACCTAAACCAGACAATGCTTAGAGAAAATGCAAAATGTGTCTGCCAACATTTAGCTTCATAGTTCATTGAGGATTTGAGCAGCTTATAGAATGCAAACAAGACAGTAGTTCTGAACTAGGCCTCAGATGGAAATCCAAAGTCCCCCTTCCTTTAGGAAAGATAAGAAATGTCAGTAACAATATATATGAGAAACCTACAGCCAGCATCATCCTAAATGGAGAAAAAAATTGAAGTAACTCCAGTGAAATCAGGAATGAAAGGAACCTGTTCACTGTCCCCCACTTCTTTAATATTATGCTTAAAAATTTAGCTGGAGAAATAAAGAAGAAAGGGACATTAATAAGAAAAGAAGAAATTAAACCATCCTTATTTACAGATGATATGATATTATGCATAGGAGAAACAAAAATGTTTTTATCAGAAAACATCTAGAAATTATCAACAATTAAAGTAATGTGGAGGAAATGATTTGCAAAAATCTACAGTTTGTTTATGCACCAATAACAAACATGTATGGAAAGAGATCATGGACACACACTCCTTCACAATAGCCTCAAAGAAAATGGTCATTATGAAAATGACCACTCAATTAAAAGCCACTTACAGATTTAATGCAGATAAATAGAAGTTTGTTAGCACTAACCATGTGATCTTATCCAAATTACTTAATACCTCATGTGTGTAGTTTCCAACTATGTAAAATAAGATAAAATAATCAGTTCTAAACCCCAGAGTAACTGCAAGGGTTTAATAAGATAGTATAAGCCCAGCCCCTAGCAAAGGCAAAACCCTCAACTAATGCTCATTCATCCCATCTATTTGGCAGCCTTGAGATAAGAGAAAAGTAGAAAGAATAATCACAATAACAATAATAATATTCATCATCATCATCATAATTAACTCTTCCTATCCAGAAAACATTGCAAGAAATCAGAAAGTCATCATATAGCCTTGAAAGATATTATGAAAGAGGCATGAAGACACTCCAGGAAATGAGCCAAGCAGAAGGCAGGCCTTGGGTGTACTTGAGTCAGTCCCCACAGTGGCAGCTTGGACAGCAGGCCTCAAACCTAAACCTTGGCTTTCCTAGACCAGTACCTACCTGTTACTCCTCCCTAAACCCTGCTCGTACTTCCTCTGTCTTTACACTCTTGCATTCTGTAGTTCTCCACCTTATTATAAAACTAAACACTGTTCACAAGCAAGCAAATCGATTAACAGTAAACAATAAAAAGTAAGGTATATCTATAATGGTATCTATATCACAAACCTGGTGTCTGGGTAAAATGAATGAACCAGCAAAGAAACTCTTGATAAAAATTGTCATATGGTCTTGTCAGTGCAGTGATCAAATCCAATTAGAGAGGGACACCGTGCTAAAAAGTCACAAAGCAGATGGCCTTCCCTCTAGTAGCTGGTGGGATAGAATGCCCAGCATAGTCAGCCCTCTAGGCTTGGATTCCATAAAACAGTCTTAATTTTCAGCTATAAATTATGACCGGTGCATGGAATCCATTGCAGAGTGTAGTAGCAGGCCGCTTGTTGGTTCCCGGCCGCCCGGCTAGCTTAGACCCGAAATAATCACACAGAAACTGTATCAGTTAAATCACTGCTTGGCCCATTAGTTCTAGCTTCTTATTGGCTAGCTCTTACATATTAATTTAGCCCATTTCCATTAATCTGTGTATCGCCATGTGACTGTAGCTTACTGGGTAAAGTTCCCAGCATTTGTCTCCAGTGGGCAGGCTACATGGTTTCTCTCTGACTCTACCCTTCTTTCTCCCAGCATTCAGTTCTGTCTTCCCTGCCTAGCTAAATTCTGCCCTGCTATAGATCCAAAGCAGTTTCTTTATTCATTAATGGTAATCACCGCATACAGACGGAAATCCCACATCAGCAGAGCAGTGAAGGCCTTACTGTCCTTGACACTGAGATTCGTAGAAGTTGAAGGTCAGGAGGCTACCTGATGTGGGTCTAACTGAGGTAAAATCTCACTTGGACCAAGAAGAGGCAAGGTGGTATAGAGCCTGAGCTTCTAAAGAACAAGCTAAGGCAAATACTGAGGCAGAGACTGAAGTGAGTCCACACACACTCAAACCTAGCTACATTGTTGGAAAAGCATATTGCTCTCTCCAAATAGCTAATAATTAACCAATATTTTATAACAAACTATAAAGAGATAAAGATAAAATTCTCCCCTTATAAAGCAAATTGACAAACTATCTTATTACTGTGGTATATGCCATTTACATTACTACATGGTATATTGATAGAACGGTTCATTTTTTATCACACCTAGAAAATACATAAACATATTTTCAAACTCTGGCCAGTGTTTAATGGCCTGGCTTATTCAGAGCAACAAAAAGTAACAACTCAGGTACGGCTGATGAGGAACAGCTTGAGAGTTACATTCTTTCTTAAATATATATTGACCCTTAGGTCTCAGGCTCATACAAATGCATGGACACACGTCTGCCCCCGAATTAAAGTGACCCTGACCTCAGCATGAAGAACACTGATCATTTCTCTGGTGACTGCCTAAGAAGAAAGACAGCAGAGGGACACAGTCCAATGAGGTTTGTATTGACTGTAGAGGAACTCGTCTAAAAGTGTCTGGTTCTCCAAGAGCTGGGTGTGGACAGAGGGCAGAGAGAGGGCAGGGGCTTAGTCCCACACCACAGAGGTAAGGAGAAAGATGGAGGACAAGCCTCCACACAGTGTGGCTATGCTAGATGTGTCTTACAAGCCACTCAAGCGACCCTAGTCTTGGTTCTTTCACATGCGTAATTTTTTTTCCTCTTCTGTTGTTAAACATCAAAACCAGGGCTTCACACGTGCTGAGCCAGCCACTCAACCACTGAGCTATAGACTCCAGCCCTACAGGTCAGACAAAAAAAACAAAGTCAAAACAAAACAGAAACCCAGAAGCTTCTTAAACTTTAGCTCTGTTTTCTGTTTCTCAAGATTCTTCTCAGAAGGTACCCACTTAGTCTCTACCAATGCCTGATACTAGGAAAGTCTGGACTACCCTTTTCTTTGACTTGAAACGTTTTAGAGGTGAACAGCGATGGGAAGCTAGCATTCTCCAAACTGCGCACTAAGGTGCTGAGGAGGCCTTCAGAACCCTCATGGGATGGGAGAGGTAACCCACGTAACGGAAAGCTCACACACCCTTCCAGTCATACTCTAGGCCAAGCAAGGAGGATCCTTTAGGCCTTGTCTGAAATTTGTCAACAGAAATTCCACCCTCAGCAAACTCACCACAGATTTGCTTCCAACAAGAAGGTAATTGTCAAATTTGCTTAGCCACATGGTTTTGGAAACAATGGGGTCTCTGAATACAGCTCTCAAAACAGCCCCCACCCCAGGAAATACCAGTGCATCTGGAGGACACAAACCCCAAATAAACACTTTGGTTCCCTCTCGGAAATACAGAATAAATTATACACAAATTTATCCAATGCACAGCATTTACAAATGAACTTGGCTTGAGGAATTAGCCGAGATTTTCATGTATGTAACCATAATCACATAATCACATCACGACGCCAAAAATCATTTCTGGGGTTACAAAATCACTAGCAAGTGAGGAGCTTGGTGCTCCTCAGGAGGAAACAAAAGCAAATGGCTAGCGCTTGACATGACATTCGCAACCACAAGCATTTGCTAACCACCACATGCACAGTCAGGAGTACTCAGTATTGCTCATAATCTAAACCCACACTGGATATACAGTTTGAAATGCTATTAATTTATTGGATCCTCACGATAATGTTGTAAAATGGATACTTTTCAAGGCATAGAGAGTTCCTGTAACTTGGCAAATATCGCATCATCGAGTCTAGCAAAACCAAGATCTAAAGTCAGCCTATCAAACTGATTTTAGAAGTATGTTTTTATTCTACACCACTTGGAGGTCATACCCTAAGAGCAAATTTGCATTTTGATTTAATTTAGCATATAAAATCTTGTTGATTCCCCTAAAATAATCCTTTCACAGAATAAACTGTGGGCAACCTTAAGGGAACTGCTTTAAAAAAAAAAAAGTCTTATTTCCTAGTCCTATTTATTCTCCCCAAGAGTCCTATACTCCAGAAGAGAAACACTGAAAATAGCCATCATTCAGACATCTGAAGCAATGGCCTCAGAGTATAACATTATTAAACAATCTCCAGGTAGGTTAGTGCTCAAACATTCAATGTTTCATTGCTGGCAACTTTAGCCTCTATCTAACCTTCTTTGGAAGCCTCCAGTACTATGTTGAACATGGATGAAATAATACCCTATTTTATTCTGCATGTCTTTTGTCTGCAACAATAATCTTGAAGCATAAAGTGCATGTGCTCACTGGGGAACAGGAGAAAATTAATTCCCAGCAAATTTTGTCAATGACTGTCTTTCACTTTCTCATGTAAAGGATTGTTCTGGGGCTGAGCAGACACATCACTAAGCACTGCCGTGGGAAGAGATAGATAACACAGTCCTATTTTGTAGGTCTGGAGTCTAAAGGGAAATCAGATCTTGCTTAGTATTGTCATAGTTGCGTAATTGCCCTTAAAATCCAACTGCAAGCCGTGTTCCTACATGTATTTATGTGTGACCCTCGTCTTTGTGGACCCGACCACCTGAATGTCTTCTCCTCGGGCTCAATTATATGACAGCTGCTCACAGGTCCTGTCAACCCCACTTCAGGTCACCAGTCTCACAGACAGCACAGAATCTGTGATCAGATTAAATTGCTCCTAGATATAGCCTCCTCAAGAAGAAACACAGCTTCTACATCTCATGATACCACAGAAGTAGTGTGTGTTCAATAATAATGACTGACTGAATGAGTAAAGTGATGAGTTTGCACCACTGGGGTCAGTAATATTATTTCTTCTTTCCTGGCCCTGCAGCCAATATCTACTGGATAACGGTGCATACCTGCATTTTTTTCCTTTTCCGGTGTCCCTTTTTAGATACGAAATGCAGGACACCCAGTACCTTGTTTCAGCCTGCCATATGAGTTACTTAAAATGTTATCTAAGAATAGATTAGAGGAGATGATTGCCTGGTTATATAATGTATTTTAGCCTGACCACTCTGAGTCCCCCGATCCAGTTATTCTAGCCCTTGTCCATATGTGAGCTCAGCTTCCTTTCTAGCCCAATGGTCTCAAATGGACCAGGCAAGAATGAAAACCCACAAGGGAATTAAATCCTCAGCTTTAACTGACAGTCTGAGCCACCAACCTCAGGAAATAAATCAGAGAGTCTGTTGAGGCATACGGGACACTGCTGGAGGAAGGGGCATCATAACTGAAGGGCACAGGGCACTCAGGAACAGATGGGCCTGGGCACTCTCCATTTCAACATCTATTCTCCTGAACACTGAGGGTTCTGTGGTCTCCTCCTTACCACTGCAAACCCAGGGTTTCTGAACATCACAAAATGAGCATTTAACTGTTAGCTATCCTGTTAAATAATGGATCACCCTTAATAACAGAGCCCAGAAAATGCCAGGGATTTTTATTTAATCTAAAAGGATTGCTGTCATGGCTCATATATAATTATTAATTGATTGCTTCCAAATTCCAACATCACTATCATTATCTTGAACACTTATCGTATTGCAACTGCAAAGACAACACAAATTTGGTCAATGAAGTCTTCAAAAGTACAAAATACGCACTTTGGGAATTAAATTTCAGAAGTATTATGCTTCGAGTCTGCATATCACATGCATTTCCTGGGAGAACCAGTTTCACATACCCAGGTATCAATGTCTGACAACTCAATTCCTAACTTAGAATCCTGAATTTAGAATGACAAAAAAGCAGAAGAAACTGTCCTGCTCCACAGAAAGGAAGTACCACAGCCATCCAGGAAGCACAAATCGTGATGTCTGGTGTCAACCCAGTAGTATCAAAAAAAGCCTCAAAAACTCCATCTGGATACCTCGCATTGGTGGCTGACAATGTACACACTATTTCAGGGTTCTGATGCACGCGTGTCTGCCATAAAGGTAGGGAACACATCGTACCATCTGAAGAGCCTCTTTTACCATGACAAGATATGGAAGAGCCACCTGAAGACAAAATTGAGTCTGAATCCCAATCCTTGAGGGTAGATCCACAGAACAGCATTGATCCAAGGATCGGATCAGGAGCAGTAACTCACCTACCAATACTGCCAGCCATTGAAAAGCTGAACAGTTAATTACCAAGCTGGCTTCTGAACCTAAGGGGAATCTTAATAGACAGAACTAATTAAAATCAATAGTCATATGGTAACTGTGAAGTTGGGAAAGGCATTTCACACATTTTAAAGTAGACTCGAATGGACAATGTCCAGTCTTCATATCAACCACACTCTCTGACTCTCCAGCCAATGTTTGCCAACAGATCATCTTCCTAGAGAGGGAAAGAGGGAACCCTTGAAGACACCAACATGAAGCATTGCCTGTGGTTTGGAGACACAGTCAGAGGTGCTCACAGGCCCGCATGTGGAGCCAGAATGATCCTCATATTACAGAGTAAGAAGTTACAGGAAAATGGAGCTTGATTTCTCGTGTGGTTTGTAACTTTTTCTTTCTTTCTTTCTTTCTTTCTTTCTTTCTCTCCTTCCTTTCTTTCTTTTTTCCTTCTTTCTTTGCCTTTTGTTTGTTTTTCTGTTTTTCAAGATAAGGTTTCTCTGTCCTGGAACTCACTCTGTAGACCAGGCTGGCCTTGAACTCATAGAGATCC
>LOJH01089071.1:0-14323 GCA_001685095.1 Ellobius talpinus
TGCTCAGGCTGTGGGATGCCAGGTTCCTCTTTGGCATGAGCAGATGCAGTGAGCAGCCAGCACTGCAGCCCGGAGCGACCTAGCTAACTACAGGTCTAACGTATCTACTGTTTTCTACAAGCACCTGACCCACCGACGCTCAGTGGCACCGAGTGTTATGCCTGCTTGGGGACCCGCCCCGAAGACTGTTCCACTGAGAGGTCCCGACGGGTCCAGTGCCACCAGGACCAGAGAGTCTGTTTCCAAGGCAATGGCCGGATGAACATTGGTGAGGGGCTGGAACGGTGGGATGGCCTAGGATAGAGACGCGGGGGCGCTGAAGGCCTGAAGGCAAAGACACCAGAGAGGCATAGTTCTGTCTTGGTCTTGGTCTGAGGCCTTGGTCTGAGGGAGGAGGTATGGCTCTTGTCTGAAGGAGGCACGGCTCTGATCTAAGGAAAAGGTCTATAGACTGAGGGAGGAGGTCTGTTGTGCTATGAAGGAGACATGGCTCTGATCTGAGGGAGCAGGCTTGTCTGCACTCTGAGAGATGTGGCTCTGGTCTACAGAAAGACCTAACAGGACGCAGGCCTGCCCCTGCCTGCTAAAGCAGAGCTCACGGGAGACCCTCCCGTGGCCTGACCCCTCCTCCCTGTCCATCCAGGCAACTTCTCGGTGCCCGTGTACATCCGAACTTGCCACCGGCCCTCCTGCACCACAATGGGCACCACCAGCCCCTGGACATCCATCGACCTGCAGGGCTACTGCTGCGAGGGCCACCTCTGCAACAGGGACTCGGTGACACAGACCCTCCCCGGCGGCGTCGCGTCCCCAGCCCCTCCCCGGGCTCCCAGAATCCTGATCTTGCTGTTTGTTGCTCCACTACTGGCCATCGCTCTGGGGGAGTCCCTTAGGCTCCCCGCATAGAAAGCGCCTCCAGAATCGCTTTGCTTCTCACCACTCTAGCCCCTAGTGTGAGTTCCCTTAAAAATGACATCAAAAAAAGAACCTCACTCCGCCCCCTCTCCAGCCACACCCTTCCATCCCTCTATCCATCCTTCCTTACTGCCACTGCCCCCACCTCCTGAAGTCCCATTTATCTGGGAGCTAACCAGAGCATTGAGTGAGGCCCCTCAAAATCCAACCTGGCTTCAACACGTGGTTGTTTTGTGACACCTCACAGCCAAACCATGCCACTCACCTTAAAAACACATTTCTCACAAGGTTGGTGGTCATCCCAGCACCCAAGAGACTGAGGCAGGAGGATCACTACTTTAAGGCCAAGCTGGACTACACTACAAGTTTAGGTCCAGCCTTGATCTACACTGTGAGACCCTGGCAGGCAGTGGTGGGCGCACATCTTTAAAAATCCCAGCACTCAGAGGCAGGTGCAGGTGGATCTTTGAGTTTGAGGTCAACCTTGTCTACATAGTGAGTTCCAGGACAGCCAAGGCTACATAGTGAGACCCTGTTTCAAAAGAAAGAAAGAGGAAAAGGGGAAGGGAGGGAGGTAGAGAGACACAAACCCTGCTTTTCAGTATCTCTGAAACAGAATTGATACCCTTATACAACCCAGCAGACCCACTCTCAGGCCCACCACCCCAACAGAAACTGGTCCACATGGCCACAAACTGAAAACAACACAAATAAATACCAACAGCCAAATGAGGAATGAGAAGGCCATGACCTCTCACTGAAAGGACGGCTGCCCAGCAATGGAAATGACAGTGGATAGTTACCTGCAGTGGCCTTGGAAGAATCTCGCAAAGATCGTGTTGAGCAAAACAGGAAAGACACACAAAAGAACAGGTCATGTGACTCCATTCAAACAAAGTATGAACGTTGGTTAAGAAAATAACAGTGCGTACAATCAGAAGTCAGAAGAGTGGTTATCTTTGGGGACACGTGAGCAGAAGAGGGAACATGAGGGGTCTGGAGGTCTAGATATTGAGGTACGGGGTCTGAGAACTCACTGGTTCTGCTTTGCTCTTTTCACTGAACTTCCTGCTGTTGTTTTGGGAAAAGGGCTCATGTAGCCCAGGCTAGTCTCAAACTCATTGTATGCCTAGGACCCTGAATTCCTGATCCTCCCACCTGGACCTGCCAGATGCTAGGATGACAGAGTCAAGTTGTCACACCTGTCTTTTCTCATCTTCCCACATGTATATTATTTGCAATAAAAGATTTTTTAAAATGTACAAATTTTCTTTATGGGAAAGGGCCAGAAGGGGATGCAGAGGGAACAATCAAGCCCACCCCTTTCTTAAAATTGTCTATTTAGGGACAAGTAACTGAGCAGAGGGGAGAGTTCAAGTCCTGCCTTCTCACGTCAACTGTTGCGTTTTAAGCGAAGCATTAAATGGCAGGGTTGAGTCAGATGAGGTGCCAGGAACCCATAGCCCCAGCCGCTGGGAAGCTGATATAAAGGGATCTTGAATTTAAGGCCAGCGTAAGTAATTTAGTGGGACCCTGTCTCAAATTTTAAAGATAAACCGGGCAGTGGTTGCACATGCCTTTAACCCCAGCACTTGGGAAGCAGAGACAGGCGGAACTCTGTGAGTTCCAGGCCAGCCTGGGCTACAGAGTGAGTTTCAGGCCATCCAGGACAATACAGAGAAGAGTGACTTGGGGATAAAAAGATTTATTTCATCTTGCAGCCATCTCATCAGCCAGGGAATCATCCATCATAGTGGAGAAGGCACAGTGACAGGATGGGGAGGTGGCCTGTCACTTTGTGTCCATAGTCAGGAACCAGAGCAGTGGACTCTGGTGCTTGGCTCACTTCCTCCCTTCTGCTCTGTGTGGACCGTGTCACCTGCAGTTAGAGTAGGCCTTCTCTACGGGTGGTGGTGGTGCACACCTGTAATTCCAGCACTTAGGAGGCAGGGGCAGGTGTATCTCAGTGAGTTCAAGGGCAGTCTGGTCTACAAAGCAAGTTCCAGAACAGCCAGGACCCTCCCATAGAGAAACCCTGTCTTGAACAACAACAACAACATAATAGTAGGCCTTCTCATTTCAATTAACTCAACATGGAACCTCCCTCACAGATGTTCCCAGAAGTTTGTCTCCTAGGTGACACTAGTTCCTGTCAGGTTGACAGTCATGACATAGGAGGTGACTGTGGTGAGGAAGCAGACTCAGCCAGGTCCTGAAGGATGAATGGAAGCTTGCCAGGAGGGCGCAGTGGAAGAAGCATTCCATGCAAAGGGATCTATGCTGAGGACTCATGAAGCATTCACTGGGTGGCAAGAACACAGAGCAGAGGCGGGAATAAGAAACCAAGGGGCAGGAAGAGGCATCCAGCAGTCATTTGGAACCTGTTCTTCCGGGGTGGTGCATCCCCGGCCCCAGCAATTAGTCAGAGTCAGACTGCCCTCCTGATCCGGAAAGATGCAGTCACAAACCTGGAGTCTTGATGAAATTGGGGTGTGAGTCAGATATGGGAACGGGGCATAACCCTTATCCCAGCTCTCCAGAGGTGAAAGAAGGGGATCAAGAATTCACTGTCTGCCCTGAGCTACATCCTCTGATACACAATGTCTACCCTGAGCTACATCCTCTGATACACAGTGTCTACCCTGAGCTACATCATCTGACACATTATGTCTATTCGGAGCTACATCCTCTGATATACAGTGTCTAGCCTGAGCTACATCCTCTGATACAGAATGTCTACCCTGAGCTACATCCTCTGATACACAATGTCTAGCCTGAGCTACATCCTCTGATACACAGTGTCTACCCTGAGCTACATCATCAGATACATTATGTCTACTCGGAGCTACATCATCTGATATACAACGTCTAGCCTGAGCTACATCCTCTGATATGCAATGTCTATCCTGAGCTACATCCTCTGTTATACAATGTCTACTCTGAGCTACATCCTCTGATACATTATGTCTACTCAGAGCTACATGCTCTGATATACAATGTCTTCCCTGAGCTACATCCTCTGATACACAATGTCCAGCCTAAGCTTCATAAAACCTTGTCTCAAAAATAAACAAGCAAGAAATAAGCAAAGGGAGTATGATCCAGTAAGAGAAGTCCAGAAAGGAGCCTGAGAGGATAGTTTTGATGGTCATGGATGTCTGAGAAGAAGCCTATGTGACAAAGCAGTAAGAGAGGCTTTAGGACCACTTGCATAGCATTGGGACAGGGCCAGAAAGTGAGTAAAGGTGTTTGCGCAAAAGTCTGTCAACCTGAGTTTGATCCCTAAATCCCACATGGTGGAAGGAGAGAACAGACTCCCCAAAGTTGTCCTCTGACCACCACACTCATGCCATGTCACAAACACACATGCACACACCTACGCAACAAAAATAAATAAAATGTAGAAGATGAATTTACAGAGTTGGGATGTATTAGTATATAGAGGTGAGGAAGATGAGCAAGGAAAGGGTGGCTTGCTCTTCAGGACCTAGAAATATCATACACCAACAGCAAGCCTTCTCAGTTTCCTCCTACAACCATTTGGGAGCCATGGAAGGATCTAGAGGCAGAAAGGTGCATGGTGAAAGCCAAGATATAAGACCAGACCAGAGGCAGAGGCAGAGGAAGGAGGCCAGAAAGAGTGACTCTCTTCCAAGTCTCAAAGGTCAAGGGTTGCTTAATGTTGAAGGTCAGAGGAAGAAGGAAAGACGGGGATGGGGGCGGTATGTGAGGGCTACGGGAGCCAGATACCCTTTGCTTGAACACAGTATTCCCTGTGGAGGTGGGAAGGATGGGCATGATCCTAATGGGCCTGCATGGGATCCTGCAGAAAGGCTGTACCCCCTCGAAGTGGAGAGACCAAGGGATCCACTGGCTGTTCTTATTCCAAAGTGGAACTTTGTGTCTCTTTTAAAATGGCGGTGGTGCACACTTTTCTTCCCAGCACTTGGAAGGCAGAGGCAGGCAGATCTCTGTGAGTTCCAGGGCAGCCTGGTCTACAGAGTGAGTTCCAGGACAGCCAGGGCAACATAGAGAAACCCTGCCTTGAAAAAAAATTGTGTATTGTACATTTAAGTAAAAAATAATTGCATCATTTCCTGCCCTCCCTCTAGTCCCACCTTCACTGTTGTGCATACATATAAATGAATAAATGTATAATTATAACCTGCTGAACTCCTTCAATACTGCTGTGTGCGTTTTCCAGGGATGACCACTTGGTGCTGAGTAACCAGTCAGGGGATCATCCCTGGGAAGGCTAAGTCTCCTTCTCTAAGCAGATATAGCTCCAGTAGTTTTTTATCTCGGGGTGGGGACCACACTAGGAGCTCAATTGCTGTTGGAAGTGTTTAGGTCTAATTTAGACAGCTATGCCATTGAGTTTTGTACCCACTTTGAGACAAGGTCTCATGTAGCCCAGGCTGACCTCAAACTCGATGTGTAGCTAACAATGGCCTTGAAATCTTAATCCTCCTGCCTCCAGCTCCTGAGTGTGTTTTCTGCACAAATGACATGAGTCATCGAAAATAATATTGTCAAAAAGGGTCTGGAGAGATGGCTCAGCAATTAAGAATGCTTGCTGCTCTCTCCAAAGACCTAAGTTTGGTTTCTAACATCCACATCAGCTTGCAACAGCTTGTAACTCTATTCCCAGGGGCATATAATGCCCTCTTATGGCCTCTACAGGTACTACAGTCACAATGACCCATATTAAAAAATAAATCTTAAATAAGATGTTAAGTATGTCAAAGCCTCATGTGGTAGTGGTGGACACCTGTAATTCCAAAGTCAGGAGGCTGAAGCATGATCACTCATGAGTCTAAGGCAAGCATAGGCTACATGACAAGATGTTGTCTCAAAAAAGGAATATCATGAGTTTGAGGCTAGCCTAAGCAACTTGCCTATTTTCTTTTTAATTTTTACTTATGCTCATATATTAATTTTATAGGGTGGAGGAGTATTGTGGAATATTCCTTTACACTGCATGATGACGTGCCACTGTGATTAGTTTAATAAAAAAGCTATGTAGGATTTTCAAGACATAGAGAATCTGGGAAGAAGAAGGTGGAGTTACCAGCCAGACACAGAGCAAGTGGGATGGGCAATATGGAGATGGGGTAATAAATCCACAAGGCAGAAAGTAAATGAAAAGAAATGGGTTAGTTTACATTATAAGAGCTAGTTAGAAACAAGCCTAAGCTATTGACTGAGCATTTGTAATGAATAATAAGTCTCCATGTGGTTTTTTGGGAGCTGGCTGGAAGGACAGAGAAACACCCTCTATAGAGAGGCACATGCATGCCAGGGAGGTGAGACCAATGTGTAGGAGGTGGCTAGTTGGCTGCTCATTCCATCTGTGAGTCCCAGGAGTTAACCCAGGCCATTAGGCTTGGTGGTTGTTGGGGACTACAAACCCTCAGACCCTGAATTTTTCATGACCCCTTGCCTGCCAGAGTAAACAACTTGTTTTCCTATGCTTGCAGCTGCTCNTGGAACACAATAAAATTGGCATTCTTGTTTCAAGAGTGACCCATGTCTCTGTGTGTTTTTTAATTCCTAGACCCTTGCCCAATCACGTTTCCACAACCACATGGCAATACACAGATTACTAGAAATGGGTTAAATTAAGATATAATTGTTAGCCAATAAGAAGCTAGAGCTAATGGGTCAAGCAGTGTTTTAATTAATACAGTTTCTGTGTGATTATTTCAGTTCTGAGCTTCCAGGAAGCCAGGAAACAAACAAGTGGCCTCTTTACAACATGATTCTGTGGGTAAAAGTGACTGCCAACAAGCCTTAGGACCTATAAGAGAGAACCAACCACTGCAAGGAGTCCTCTAACCTCTACATGTAAACACACACATACACACACAGAGACACACACACATACACACACCCAAGAAAATTAAAATGGATAGCCCCTAGGGAATAACACGCACATTTGATCTTTAGCCTCCACACACATGATTACAACATACCTGCACATAGGTTAACACATGTGCCCATTTGTTTATACAAAAAATGAATGGATGGATGGATGGATGAGAGGATAAAGAATGGGAACAATGCTCATAGACTAAATGTTAACACTAACAAAGTATAAAAGAAACATGAGAACCCAGGGGTCTCAATGTCCTGGAGCAGACTGGCACCAAGCCTTCTGGATGCCAAGAAAGATCAGGGCAGATCAATATACACACATGCTCACACACACTCACACACACACATTCACATGTGTGCATAGGACAGGTAATAGACACAGTGAACCCTCTGGTGATCACACGGCCTGTGCAACCCTCCCCTTCACACTCATACATCTGTCTTCCCTTCGTGACACAAGTGATTCAATGTTTGCATCTAACACAGAACCTGGTCCCTCCCACAAAACGTTCACACCCTCCCCTGTGTCACAGAAATGAAGTCCCAGAGTCAGCACCAAGGACAGAGACACAACATCAGGACCACAGACAGCAACTCATCTGACAAGGGGTGGGGTAAACACGAGGGAAATGGAGAAATGGTATCCCCCACCCCAAACCCCATAGGATGATGTGGAGCAGATGAGAGCAGGAGAAAAGCCGGTCAGTATCTCAGAGAAAGAACATTCGTTTGTGTTAGAGCCCGTAGGCCCCAACATAGATAACTATTTTCCCTAACTGGACGGGTATGGAGCCGCAAGGAATAACTAGACACAGCTTACACCATCATCACGAAAGGGCATCTCAGGGTTCTCTCACTCCTGAAGATCTACCCGCGTTTATTTTTCCAAACATCTCTTAAAACCCCCACACAACCGAGGTGGATACCTCATTAATATTCTTTCTGGGGAATGTGCGGCTAGGGACAGCACCTGCCATTAAGTCATCAGCTTCAGCAAACACCTGTCCACAGGCAATCTACATTTATAACAAAAGAGAAGGAGTAGCACATCCTGGCTATTGTTGAGGTTAGTGACAGGCNGGTTCTCTCACTCCTGAAGATCTACCCGCGTTTATTTTTCCAAACATCTCTTAAAACCCCCACACAACCGAGGTGGATACCTCATTAATATTCTTTCTGGGGAATGTGCGGCTAGGGACAGCACCTGCCATTAAGTCATCAGCTTCAGCAAACACCTGTCCACAGGCAATCTACATTTATAACAAAAGAGAAGGAGTAGCACATCCTGGCTATTGTTGAGGTTAGTGACAGGCTGTCTGCATGTCTACGTGACCACCTCAGGTGCACCTATGGCTTCAGAGCCTGGCTGCCACAGCACAAAAAAATATGGGCCTACAGTTTGACGATCGTCTGTGGAGGGCTGAGGCATTGACTCAGTGGTTAGAGTGAAGATGGACCTCATCCCCAGCAGCACATTAAAGCTGGGTGTGATGATACATGTCTGAAATCTCAGCACTCAGAATGTGGAGGCAAAGGATCAAAAGTTCAAGGTCATCCTTGGTTATGAAGTAAGTTCAAAGCCAGTCTGGGACACATAAGATCCTATCACAGAAAAATATTTATTGAGCATCTTTCCAGTGTACCTGACATTATTCTGTGTTATGGTTTTCGTCTCTTTAAGAGACAAGCCACACCCACTCCTGGCGGGACCCTGCCCTCCTCTTGCCATCTTGATTCTCACTTTCTCTCTTGGCGCTCGTGCCTCTCTCTCCCATTTCCCTTCTCTGTTTCTCTCCTTTCTCTTCTCCTTCTTTCCCCACTCTTTCTCTCCTTTAAGTAATAAATATCCAGTTCTATTCTGTACGATGTGTCTGCCCATGTGCCTTCTACACGCTGCCTGCTCACACCCCCGGGCTCGCTGGGACCAGCCCGCCTGGGACCAGCCACCACTTGGGGATCGGCAGCCATCTCTGCCTGGGACTAGCTGCTCTGTGGGCCCGCTGCCTGCCTGCCGCCGGCGGGGATCTTTAAGCATAAAATTCTGTACCGCTTGTATAACAAGACCTGCATTAATAATTAGACAAATAATGAAGGAAGTTCATAGGGGCTGGAGTGATTGCTCAGTGGTTAAGAGCACTGGCTGTTCTTCCAGAGGACCTGGGTTTGATTCCCAGCACCCACATGGCTGCTAACAACCATCCATAACTCCAGTTCCATGGGATCTGATGCCCTCTTCTGACCTCCAGGACATCAGGCACACTCGTGACACACAGACATAAATGCAGACAAAACACCCATACACATTAAATAAAACTAGATAATAAAAAGGGAGGTAAGATCCTTTTATTATAGCATTGACACCATGGCAATGACAAAGTGCTAGTCTGGGAAGACAGAATGATCAGAGTGGATGCTGTGTTAGCAGCATGTCCTGTTTCCTTGTGACAGAATACTTGACAGAAAGCACCTTAGGAAGGAAGATCAATTGTGCCTCGTGGGTTGTAATGGCACAGGCCATCATGGGGGAGGAAAGCATGGTGGGAGTGTGGGGGCTGCCTGTTCAATCCTTGGTGGGTCAACAGCAAAGAGAGAGAGAGAGAGAGATGCTGACACTCTACTGGCTTCCCCTCCCCCAATTTGTTCATCTCAGAATCCCAGAGCAGGAAGTACCACCACCCCACACTCAGGGTGGGTCTGTACCCTTTCCAGCATGTCCTCCTTGGAAAATCCCTCACAGATGCAATGGCTGCAATGGAAATGGACCAGACAGATGGCTCAGAGGGTAAACGCAAATCCTCCGAGAAGATCTGAGTACGATTCTAAGGGCTCATGAGGTGGAGGACAAAACCGGCATCTGCAGGTTGGCCTTGACAGTAATGGAGGCTGTGTTTGAAGAGGTGGTGAGATTTTATCAAGGAAGATATGTTACTGCGTGTGGCTTAGTGGTAGAAGTCTTATCAAGCTAACATAACATCCTGGATTCAACCTCTGGATGAGAGAGAGAGATTATATATATCTGAGCAGAGAACCAAATATAGTATAGAAATAAGTGAATGACAGCTAAGGAGATTGGAGGAGACTTGTCCTATTCAAGAGGACAGACAAATGTCAAGGACCTAAGGTCTTTGATGTTGTTTGCAGATCAGCAAAGAGAAGCCAAGGACAGTCAACAGTGAGATGAATTTTGACAGAAGTCGACACACAGAGACAGAAATATGAAAAGACAGAGAAGTGTAAAAGAAAAGCAGAAGCTGATCAAGGAAGACTAAGGCAAAACAGTCTTGTCTCAGCTCTTCTGGAGCCTACACTGCTCTTGCAGACGACCAGAGTTTGATTTCCTGCACCCACATGCAGTAGCTTCCAACTGCCTATAACTCCAGTTCCAGGTGATCTGGCGCCATCTTCTGGCCTCTGCTTGTACCTACACTCATATGCACATACTACCAACAAACACACACATATACACTCAGTTTTTAAAGATCTTTTATCTATCTATCAATCTATCTATCTATGGGTTTTTTTGTTTTTTTTTTTTTTTGAGACAGGGTTTCTCTGTGTAGCTTTGGCTGTCCTGGAACTCATTCTGTAGACCAGGCTGGCCTCAAGCTCACAGAGATCTGTCGGGTCCCTGCCTCCCAAGTGCTAGGATTAAAGATGTGCGCCACCACTGCCCAGTACCTGTGCCAAGTTTTTTTTTCATATTGGCTACAACCTACATGATGAAATAACTATTATTGCTTCATATATAAAAATTATTCCAATAGTAGAAGGCTTGAAATATATGTAAATGAACAGAAAAGTGTAACTGCTTGTTGCTATTACAAAGAGACTCATCTCTGTGCCAAGTTACCTGACTTATTCTGGCTCAGAGTTTCAGTAGGAACAGTCCCGTCATAGTGGGAAAGACATGGAGGCTGCCTGATAGACCTGGATGGACCAGGAAGCAGAGTGTTCCTCCTGGCACCAGAAGTAGTTATCAGATATTGCCTTCAAAGCCCATCCCCAGTGAACCTCTCCAGCTGGCTAGTCCACAGTCCCAAAGGTTGTCCGCAGCCTCTGAGAACAGCACTGCCTGTTGGAGACCAAGCGTGCAAACACATTAAGTCTGTGAGACACATTTCACACAGCAACCCTATTATGTAGCAAACCACTCCAAAATGTAGCACCTGAGAACAGGTCCTGTGGTTCTGACTGTGGTCTGGACCCTCCTACTGGTTTCCCCTGGGTCACATAGGTGGTTGTATTCTGCCTTTCTGAACCTTTTGCTTAAAGTACCCGAACTCTCCTCCAATGTCCCTCTCCATGGGATGGACTTAAACTTCCTGGCAGCATGGTGGCTTTGAGATGTGGGAGGATGGAGACAGAAGTTCCTTTTGCTCTTAACATGCTCCAAGCTATTCCCACAACACTCTGTGCATTAAAGCAAGTCGAAAGTCAGCCAGATACGAGGAGAACCATGCCATCTACAGCCAGGAGGGGTGGGGGAGACCAGGGCAACACTGATGCTCTCTCTCTCTCCCTCTCTCCCTCCCTCTCCCCCCTCTCTCTGTAGTCAGATGTAATGACACACATCTGTAGAGGAGACATATGTGGCAGTGTACACCAGATATTGCAGTACATGTGACCTGAGGCAGAAGGATTACGACTTTAAGGAACCATAGGAAAACCCTGGCTCAAGCACAAGAAAGGGGTGGGATATGATGACACAATAGCATGTAACCTATGTGACATCTGGAGGCAGAAAGATAGGGAGTTCAGTACTATCCTGGCTTCATGAGTTCAAGGCCACCCTGTGCTACTTGAGAACTTGTTTCCAAAACACTAGAAAATGGCTGGAGAGATCATTGGTTAAGAGTATATACTTGGCCAGAAGGTGCACCCCTTTAATCCCAGCATTTGGGAGGCAGAGAGGTGGATGTCTGAGTTCAAGGCCAGCCTGGTCTACACAGCCTGTTCCACTGGGTCTATACAGTGAGTTTCAGGACAGTCAGGGATATGTAGAAACCCTGTCTCAAAAATGAATGAATGAATGATGAATGAATGAATGAATGAATAAATAAATAAATAGTTATAAAATTCGAAAACAGAAAGCTGGTAGAGATCGCTCCAAGGGTAAAAGCACTTGCTGTTAAGCCTGAGGACTTGAGTTTGGCCCACGGGACCCACACAGTAGAAGGAGAGATCCGACTCCTGATCACTCAGGAGAGCTGTCCTCTGACCTACACACACGTGATGTGAAATGCCTGCATGCCCGTGCACTCCCGCCAATGAATCTATCAATCAATGTCTGTTTAAAATGAAGAAAATCTACGGACTTTCTGTAAACTAACGGAAAAGGATGACAAAAGGAAAAAAGAAGGGAGGGAAGTTGAAAGCTGCAGTGTAGGAATAACAAAAGCGTGCACTCGGAGACTAAGAGAGAGACAGAAGTCCAATGAGGAAGGAAAACTTGGAACTGGTCAAAAACATCAGACTGAGATGGATGGAATCCTGAGCGCTCTCTTCCGTGGACCGAAAGTGCCTCCAGGGCGGAATTGTCTGTTTTGTTTGTGGCAACATCCCCTGCTTTTGGAACAATGTCAGTCATTCAGTAGGTGCTCAATATAGAACGAGAAATTGTTTTGCTATAAATCTGCAGACCGCCTGCAGTTCCCAAAATCACCACTAGGTGGAAGTCTTCCAAACCCTGAAGCCTCCATAAGCCATTCTCAGAGCAGGCTTTGTGTGATGTGCTACAACTGGCCTAGGACGTTCAGGACGTCTTCCCTGGGGCTCAGCTTGCCAGTCCCAGCACATGCCCCGGGCACCAAGTGACCTTTCCGCCTGAGACACCCTGTTCTCCACTTCCCTCCAGCACCAGCCGGTTAAACAACCCTTTGTCCTTGGCCCCTTCCAGCTGGGCCCTGAGGCTCCTGGTTCTTTTCCAGGTCCGGAGAGGAGGCTGGGACAAAGGTGGGGCATCTGGGAAAGGGCCAAGGAAAAGTCCTGGGGACATTGAATCAGTTCTTCCAATCTTCCTGGATAGAACTGTGAGATCTAGCCCCCTTCCCGCCTTGTACCCAGAGCCCACCCTCTAGGGGAACCAGGCCCCAGGCCTCTCCCGCGAAGACTCAGCGCTTCAAGGCCTAGCCTCCTCCCTTAGATTTAGGGTCTAGGGCCAGGGCTCTGCATCTTTCTCTTGCAGACGGCAATCCTCTCATTCTTTCTCCGAAGATCTCCTTCTCCCTCTACATCCCTTTCAGAGTTTCAGTATTGAGCCCAAGGCTGAGTCACAGGAAACCTCGGGCCCTGAGTCACTCCCCTCTCAGCTCAACTCCTCCCGGGGCGAGAGAGGCAGAAAATGACGGCTCTTTCAACTGCTCATGGCTTCAGTGGAGAGTCTGGTGTCTGTCTGGCACGGCCGTCAGTCAGTGCTGCCCACTGGCGCATCTCCCACAGCCATCCTTTCCAGGTATCTCTTATTTTCAATATATTTGGAGACAAAATTTCTGTCTAATGTCCACGTCTGGATTTCAGATTTTGCTTTCTCTTCATTTCTGTGTGTCTTCTCTATCTCTGTAATTTTGTTGTGTTTTGTTTTTCTTGTGCTAAAGATAGGTCCCACTGAGCCACGCCCCAGCCCCTCACTGGGGATTCTAGGCAGGGGCTCTACCACACCCTCAGGTCCTCACTGGGGGGTTCTAGGCAGGTGCTCTACTGCTGAGCTATGCCACAGCCATTTTTTCACCTTTGTGTCCAAAACCTCTGTTGAGGTTCAGTTTTCTTTTTTTTCTTTTCTTTTTTTTTTTGAGACAGGATGTCACTACACATCCCAATTAGACTCAACCACTTCATCACCAGCCTTGGGCTCTAGATTACTGGAATTATGTATGTTTGATACTCTGGATCCTCTGTGATTCCTCAAGCTCTGTTCCTTTGTCACTCCCCACCCCCATGTCTGTCTCTCTGTGTATGTTTCTCAGAAATCCCTGAACTGGGGCTCAGTAGCTGTGCAGCTGGAGTGGCTTGAGCTGTTCTTGGCTTTTGACTTATTAGTGGCCCAGTCCTTGTACATGGCTTTCAGCTCCTCCGTGGGGTTAAGATGGAAGCAGAAGTGACCTGCTATCCACGGCTATGCCAGGGATGCAGACTGAGGAAGGGATGGGGAAACAGGAGAGACAGAAAGACGGAGAGCAATGTGCAGCTCAGAGACAGGGAGAAGGAGCCTGAAGAGAGCTGAGACAACAAATGATGGCAACTCCAGAAGGAGGGAGGCAAAGAAAGAAAGGAGAGAGAATGAAACAGACAGAGGTGACACACAACACACAAAGACAAAAAGGCTGAAAGAGGCATAGACGGAGAGACAAGGACGAGAGAGAAGTGGAAGCAGAAAGGATGTTGAGGCTTGGGGCACACATGAAGAGATAGAGGCTGACAGAGAAGCCTTAGGAGAAAGACACAAAGACTAGAAAGATGAGGGAATAAAGGCAGAGATAAGGGTGTGGCTCAGTGGTGGAGCCCCTGCCTAGAATCCCCCAGTAAGGGGCTGGGG
>LOJH01089089.1:0-11149 GCA_001685095.1 Ellobius talpinus
AGGCAGGCTACCTGAGCAAACAAGGTTTTGCGGCAGGGTTAGGGACAGGCCATGCAGAGGAGTACATTCTCGGGAGTGTGTTCAGAATTACATTCTTGGAAATGCAACACAAATAATACTATTTGGGATAACATTAGAACAAATCACTATCATCAAATTAGGCAAAGCCCGTTTCTGTCCCGCTGTGACTGCTGGCACACAGTAGTCATTAACATGTAAGTAAGTCCCTGAGTCACCCAGTGACTGATTCCTCTGTGATGGCCTAAACTTGGTGGTTGCCAAGGGGTACAGTCAATAATATTGAACGGTTAGGTGTTCCCAAGAGAAATTCCAATAACAATCCTTTCACAAAGGCGTTTACCATGATCTTCAAGACTATGGAAAAAGTGAGGGCCACACAAATGATCAGGTAAAGGACAAGCAAGTTCTTGTCTCCCGTCACACAGTGACTTCACATTTATGAATTAATGCACAACACCTTTAAGACACTCCCTAGCGTCTTTGCGTAAATTCCCAGAGTACAATCTCCACCTCCCCCCATCACCCAGTCCTCGCAGACTACACCCCATGAGCTAGGGAGACATCAGAAGGTAAGACAAAGCTCCGCTTTTGAAAAACAAGTCCCCAGGATGCAGTAAGACATGAACATGAGTTCCCAGGAGTGATGTCCCTCCCTGGGAGGCATCCTGGAAAAGTGTGGGCATTTGGGATTGTTATAATGATCAGGTGACAATTGGTAGCCAGGCAGCAGGGATACTGGGATGTTGTGATCTAGACTATTGTTACAGCTGCTTTTGTAAAATTAGTGGCTGGGTGCTCAGTCAGGAAGATGCCTGAGGACCTGCATTCGATCCCCAGAACTACATGAAAGAGTCAGGTATGGTGCTGCGACCTTGTAATCCCAGCACCTGAGAGGCAGAACCATGTAGGTCTGTGAGGCTCACAAACTGGCAAAACCAGATACATTACAAGTTCTAGGCCACTGGGAGACCCTGTCTCCAAACCAAAGTGGAGAGCACCTGAGGAAGAAAACCAACTGCCCTCTTCTTCCCCTCAAAACACACACACGCATGCACATGCACACACACGCATGCACACGCTCACGCGCACACACGCATGCACGCACACACACACACATGCACACACACACACCTACGAGCACAGACACATGCACATACATACATACACAAAAAACTTCAAACAGTTTTCATATGAGCACATTTTTGTTTTATAGAAACATTGCATCTGTGCTTGCTCTCAGGGAATGTCAAAATTTCCAGATAACACTGACTAGAAAAACAACTTTCCTGACTGAGTTTAAAATCTTATCAGCCACTTTCATTACATGAGAAAACTTCATCACTGCCTATGGCATGGCATACAGCATTCTCACCATGCTAATTACACATCCATGTGAGTCCCTAAAGGACTGGTCACAACTCTCGAATTTCATGTGGTTTCGCCTGAACAATGAATGACGAAAATCCATAAGGAACTTTCCTGTAACTTTTCCTCACCTTAGACTCAGGGCAGTGGACAAAGGGTTCCAATCTGAAGGTACCGGTGTTACCTCACCCAGAAAATCCCCATTTCAGAGGTGGCTGTGTGGCTCAGGGGTGGCATGCTTGCAGCCCTGGGTTTGATCCCTACACTGAAACATTTACATTCCTCTTTTTAACTTATTAAGGTCCAAGTTTGAGAAAGAAAAGAATCTACAAAGTATTTACTGTGCATGAGAAGCACTGCCCTAAGGGTTGCTTATACTTGGAGTGGAGCCATCTGCCTGCCCTCCTTAGTCCAAATCTTGCTGAAAATTCCCAATGGCTGGTGCATGTGAAGTTATCTTCTGTGTTCCGAAAACTTCTCTAAGTGCTTCTGGTGTGTGTGTGTGGCGGGGGGTGGGGGGCATGGGCCTTCTCTCCACCGTGATCTTGGGAATGATCTGTCCACCAGGCAAACAAACGATGCCTGCCTGTCTTCTCTTCCCCTCTGGAGTAATGTGCCGGAATCGTACCCACACCCCTTGCAGCAAGGCGAAGATGAAATTACAGCCAATGACTGGATATACACTTCTTTCTAATTCAGGTCACTCCTGCATCTCCACCGCTGCCTGTAAAGAAGGCACCTAAGGTGTGAACTCAGGGCCTGGCCCTCCCTCCAGTCAGTCCCCTCTCAGGTCATTAGCAACTCACCCGGAGTCTGTGGCCAACTTCAGCTGTAAAGACAAGATACAATGTCTGCCACTGTACCACACCAGCATGGAGTATGGCCTCAGAAAACACTATGATACATGGAACTGTATGAATTTTATGCTTTTTCAAGACAAACACTGAACAACATAGTATTTTATGTTCATCTATACCTGGACCCATTTTTTTTCCTTCAATAACATATTCAGGAATCATGGTGCTAGGGAAATTAGAATTGGCTTATCTACCCAACAGTGTAACCTAGATACTTGAGAAACCTCCAGTTTCTCACTGGCTGTTTTGAGATGATCAAATGACAACCTTCAGCCGGCTCCAATCTGATCTCAATGGAAGGGCCCTACCTGGCTAAGGTTAGTATCTGTGAAGGGACCAGAAAGTAAATTTCCAGTACTATCTGCATGTCTTTCTCATCAGTCAGTGCCAAGAGCGTTCAGGATACTCAGAGAATGGAGGGAAACGAAGCAATAGAGTTTGTTTTGCTTCACTTCCAGTCAGCATCGCCGACAGCAAGAGATGATGGGTCTATCAGCACTTCACGGGATGGCTGAGTTCTTGGATGCAGAGTAACAAAAACAAAGGACTTTCCAACGGCTTTTAAATATTTACACTTCTCTGTTTGTTTTAATTACACTCGTTTATTATGTGTACGTGTGTGCACGTGTGCTAAGGCACGCATGTAGAGGTCAGAGGGCAGCTTAAGAGAGCTGATTCTCTCTATCCACTAAGCCGATCCCAGAGATTGAACTCAAGTTACTGGGCATTGAAGTGCTGGGACCATTTGGAGTCCTGGCCTCCAGCTGTTCTTCCCTGCTCGAGATCTTTCCTTCTGATTTGAGTTACTGAAAGCTGTGTCAAAGTTGTCTACCAGCTCTGCTTCACGAGCACGTGTTGCCTTGCCTTGAGGATCAGAGGATAGGTTTTCACCTGTTGGCCCACCTGGCTGTGTTGGGTATATAAGCCTCCAGGGTGATATTGAATAAGGGGCTTCTTACCAGTGACTAGAGGGCTGTGTCTCTGTGTTTCAACCTCCAGCCCCTTGCCTGAAGCTCACGAACCGTGTGGTAGCGCATAGAGCGCAGACCGGCGTTGTGCACTGCATGGAAGCAAACACCTTTATCCACTGATCCACCTCACCTGCCCTATTCTTATTACCCGTGCGGGTGATCTGCTCGTAGGTAGGAGGCACTGTGCATATGCATTGCCCTCAGAGGCCAACAGAGGATGAGCAGTGGATCCACTGGAACTGAAGTCAATGACATTTGTGAAAGGCTGGGTGGGTGCTAGGAAAAGAACCCAGGTCCTCTGAAAGAGCAGACAGGGTTCTTAGCCGCTGAGTTACCTCCCCAGTCCAACATTTACATTTTTTAGGAGAGAGATAGGAGAACATACCAGTTCTGACAGTGATGGCAGGTGCCTGTAATCCTAGCATTTGGCAGTCTGAAAGAGAAGAGATAATAAGCTGAAGGGCCAAGGTGGACTATATAACCAGACTCCCTTGGTAAAAAATGAACACATCATTTTTGTACTATATAGCATACTCTACACTATCCCCAACCCGAGCCCTACCCCCAAACTAACCCTAGCCGTAACACCTAATCCTAGCCCTAACCCTTAACCCTAGCCCTGACCCTAGCCCTAACCCTAACCCCCTAGCCCTGGCCCTGGGTGCACCACTGAGCATCAGGATACAAACCTACTTGGAGAGGGCTAGCTACCTGGACATCTCAGTGATTCATCAATCACCATCTTCTATGTTCACATGTCAGAGCAGAAAACAAACGGTTTGGTTTGGTTTTCATTGTTCTCGTGTGTGTGTGTGTGTGTGTATGTGTGTGTGTGTGTGTGTTCTATGCTGCCCTTGATTACTTTTTAAAGAAACCTGTTATTTTTACAAAATAGAAGTCAAACGAACTATAAGGAACGAATACAGAATCAGCCACTCTGAATGACATTAACCCACAGGAACTCTCGCCGGGATGGCTGGGCAATCCTTCCCCTTCCTGGAGCTGAGAGTGGAAATCAGGACCTCTCACACCCCGGTCCTGCTGGCCACCTGCACGCCTCACCTGACTTTTAAGGAACTTGTTCTACACGGAAACCATATCCGTTGTTATTTTAAGAATCTGTTCAGTTATGTTCTCTGGTTTTATGTCCTGAATGCCAAGCTAAAGCACCCTGGATCACCGAGGATACGGAGAACATTCTTGACGGTGCACAGGGAGCCCTTTAACCTTCTGTGGGCTTTCAGTACCACGAAGGGACTGGACCTGCTATTGCTCTACTGCGCCTGGCTGAGAGGAATAGCAATAAAATCACCCCAAGGCAAATCGGAATTGACGACTAAGGTCAAGAACAGGAAACGTCTTCTTAAATTGGGCAGCAGTACCATAGGAGCTCAAGGACAAACAGAGAAATGAGGGTTAAGGAAGGGAATATAAATGTGTAACTTTTTCGCTGAGAAGCACTACTGGGTGACAAGTCCCCAAAGCAGAAGAAGGGTATCGCGACTTCTCGGGACTACAAAAATACACTTTGCATATACTGAAAGACGGCACCTGAGAATTAAGGGCTTTAAAAATACAATGAGAAAATAGCAAGTTTTTTTTAAGCTTGTTGCTTTAAAATAATTGATAAGGGCCAACAAAGTGACTCGGTTGGTAAACGCACTTGCTGCGAAAGCATGACCAGAGTTCGATACCCTCCCTCCCTCCCTCCGTCTCTCTCTCTCTCTCTCACACACACACACACTCACAATATATAATTAAAATACATACATTTTATGTATCATCGACTTAAAAGAAATACACAGGGAAATCCCATGCATGTTTCATCCACCCTGTGACCCTGAAGAACCCAACTTAACCTGAGTATAAAGCAAAACTAGGAAATCACCAACGGTGCAACTCAGGCTTTTTATTCCGTTTACCAATTATATGTGTGTGTGTGTGTGTGTGTGTGTGTGTGTGTGTGTGTGTGCGTGTAATTTCATCCCATCACTTTTGGAACTACCACCACCACCAACACAATCTCACAGCAAGACTCCTTCATGTTATTCTTTAGAGCCCATAACTAACTTCCGACAAACACTAGCTGCACTCCTACCCTGTAATTACATTAGGCTGAGAATGTCACAGAAATGAAATTACAAGGTACACTTTCTTTAGACACTGGCTCTTCCCTTCACCCAGCGTTCTTTCCTTAGGGTTCTTCTGAGGCGTCTTAGGAACCACAGTACCTTTTTATTAGTGAGTATTAATTATTCTGGAGTGAACAAGCCATTACTTGTTCAAACACAGAACATCTGGGTATTTTCCAGATTCTGGAAAATACAAGAAATTCCACACGCCGCTGCTCTAAGTGCCATATACAAGTTTTCATCTCCGCTACAGAGAGAAGACATGAAAACAAACTCAAGGTCACACAGCAAGTCCCTTGTCAATTTTAAGTAAAAAAATGCTAAACTGTTTTCCAGAATGTTATACCAAAATATAGGGGTGGCCTGGCCTCTCAATACACAGGGCCAGCATTTAGAGGCTCATGTCCATGAGGTGTGACAGCGCATTGTAGCGTCCGTTCTCATGACGCCAAAGAACAAAACAAACACTATCTTCACATCCGTCATCTGCTTATCCTCCCGAGAGAAACAGCAATGCATGTCTTTTACCTGCCTTGCAATTAGATTGTGTTCTGACATCAATTCTAAAACCTCCTACAAATCTTTGCCTAGATCCTCCCCGAGTTCACACTTGTGTGTCGTCCTTTTTGAGCTGGTTTTTGTATAAAGTCCAAGGCTCGGGCGATGGTTCATTTTCTGTCTATTGACAACCAATCAGAGGAGCATCGTTTACTGCAAAGCCCATTCTTCATCGTTGAATAATTTATTCTAAAAATAAACCTGCTGAGATGTGGGTGGGGGTGACATTGCACTTACAATCCACCTGGGAGTCTTTCCAGCTGGTGACCAGGGTGTGACTCTTGAAGTCCGTACAGCTTGAGTTTCTCCTATCTGCATTTGCTAATATTACTCACACGGATCCAACACTATTTTTATAGTTTTGGTCTGTGCATACATCCATGCTCACACATGTGTGGAAGCCAGAAGAGTATAGTCCGGGAGTCTTCTATCGCTCTTTACCTTTCTTTTTCTTTTTCTTTCTTTTATTTTTTGGTTTTTCAAGATGGGGATTTCTCTGTATAGCCCTGGCCCTCTCCTTGTCTTATAAACCAGGCTGGCCTAAAACTCACAGAGATCCACCTGCCTCTGCCTCCCCAAGTGCTGGAATTAAAGGCGTGTGCCACCAGACCCAGCAACCTTACTTTTTAATCAATGTATTTATTTATTATGTGTGGAGGGTGGGGTTACATTAAGTTTATGTCCTGTGGACACACACAGGATCCTGTGGAGACACACAGGATCCTGTGGAGACACACAGGATTCTGTGGAGACACACAGGATCCTGTGGAGGTCAGAAGAGGACACTGGATCCTCTGGATCTGGTAACAGAGGCAGCTGTGAGTCATCACATAGGTGACAGAAACTAAGGCCAGGTCTTCCAAAGGAGCAGGAAGTGTTTTGAGATGCTGAGACATCTCTCCAGCCCCTTCATCTTACTTTGGGGGCAGAGTCTCTCCTGGAAACTGAAGGTCATTGCTCCAGTCAGAGAAGTGGACCAGCCAGCTCTCAGGACCTACTTGTCTCTGTCTGCCCTCCCACCTGGGTTTACATGCCCAGTTTTCACATGGGTGCTGGGGATTTGAACTCAGGTCTACTTACTTTCACAACAAGTACCCTTACCTACTAATCACCTTCTTCAGGTCCGGGATTGTTTGACTGACTGATTGATTGATTGATTTGTTGAGTCAGAGCTCATGTATCCCTCAAACTCACTATGTAGCTGAGGAGGATGGCCTTGGACTCCTGATCACTCTGCCTACACCTGCCAGGTGCTGGGATTATTCTTAACCTTCATTTCACCTAATTTTACTTTTTTACTTTTAGACAAAAATTGAAGGCATTTTACCTTGTCCTACAGATAACGCAGGAAAATCAACATGGAAGTGCATAGGGCAAGACTTTCTGGTTTGTGTTTTCAGCCATCACAGCTCACAAGTGTTTAGAATCACAGTCATCATCACATTCATTCAAATACTGTTGAGAGATTAACACAGAATTCCTTCCTAGAGACAGGCCATAAACCAGAAATGGACATTTCAGGGTAAATAAGCAAAGCATCCTCAGAAAGAGCTCTCTAAATCAACTGGCAGAGATGACAATGTGGATACCATTAGCTTAGCATACATTGTCATCTGCTGGACTCAGTTTCCACTTATGGAAAAGAACAGCATCAGCCATTCCTGAAACGAGAGAAGTTGCCAAGTGCCAAAATGTTACTCATCATCACCAATTATGCCCAGCGATGCTGAAGCATGCACAGACAACCCCTTTATGGCGGTTCTCCAGTTGTTGCTATCCTGGGCAGTCCTAGATGTTTGTGTTATTGTCATACCCAAGGTTCCACAGTCTTCCTTTATGCTGTCTATCCAGCATTTTTTAGGTCCTTCCTCTTCGCATTATCCCATGCACTCCTCCAAGCAGGGCTTTCTTCAGGTATCTGCTGTCATTCATTCTCATAACATGGCCGAAGTATCTTAAGCACCGTTGCCATATCCTGTAGTTTACTTCCTTCTGTAGATGGAGATGTTTCTTAANATTGTCATACCCAAGGTTCCACAGTCTTCCTTTATGCTGTCTATCCAGCATTTTTTAGGTCCTTCCTCTTCGCATTATCCCATGCACTCCTCCAAGCAGGGCTTTCTTCAGGTATCTGCTGTCATTCATTCTCATAACATGGCCGAAGTATCTTAAGCACCGTTGCCATATCCTGTAGTTTACTTCCTTCTGTAGATGGAGATGTTTCTTAATGTCATTGTTGCATAGCCTATCTATCCATGTGACACCCAGAATCCTCCTGAGACACGCCATCTCAAACACATTCAGCCGCTGTTCTGAGGAGCATTTCATTGTCCAGGGTTCGGGAGTGTAAAGAAGGCAGCTCAGGACAAGTGTCTCATAGACTTGTAATTTTGTTGTTGTCATTGTGTCTCTTGCTGACCAGACCTTTCCTAGCACCTGGAGTGCAGCCCTCACTGTCACTATCTCTTGACATCTGAAATAGTTCCCTCCTTTGAACTCAGGTTTCCTCCCAGGTAGACAAAGCTGACTACTTGAGGTTGTGATTCTTTATTACAATGTTAAAATCCTTGTGTGCCCTTTGCATGTGTTGTATCTCAGTCTTCTCGATGTTCATTTTCATACCAAGGTTTTCACTGACTTCCACCACGGCCTACAGCTCATCTGGACTTTCAGCAAGTAGTGCGGTATTGTTGGGGAAATGCCAATTACTGATTTGCACACCTATCGACTTTTACTTTTTTAAAATAAAGGAATCAGGCTGGCAATGCAGTTCCGGGGCAGAGTGCTTGCCTAGTGTGTACAGGTCTTGGTTTGGACCATACCAGCACCACAAAGAAGGGGGTTGTGGGAGCAGAACACATAGAGAAGAAAGATTCTTAAGATCATAACTCGTTGAGAAGATCACACAGCCTCAGAAGAGTAAACTAATGTCAGGTAGGCTGTCCTCTCAGAATGCTAGAGAGCAATAAAAATGTGTTCAAAACTAGAGAGATGGCTCTAGTTTTTATTTATCAATATTTACCATACATGTGAGGACCAGAGTGCATATCATGAGCACACACTTAAAACCAAGGCCTTTGTCTCTGGAGGCAGAGCCAGGGGAGCCCCAGGCAAGTTGGTCAGCTGGATTAGCTGAATCAGTGAGCTCCAGGTCAGCAAGAGACCCTTCCTTGGTACATAAAGTGGACATCACTCTAGTAAGACATCAATGTAGAGCCTTCACATGCATTCACACACATGTGCATTCACACTTACACATGTGTAAACATACATACATACATACACACACACTTACAAATACAAATAAATACCTGACTTTAACATCAATTCTAGTGACATTCTTTTCCCAATGCTTGTTTGCTTTATTTATTGCCAGAAGGCAACTCTTCAGGAGTTGGTTCTGTCCATCTGTCAGTCTACCTCATTTTGAGGAAGACTATCTTGTTCTTGTTCTTTCGGAAACTACGAAGCTATTCCAGGATGCCTGGCCCACACCCAATTCTCCTGTCTCCATCTCCCATCTCCCCAAAGGACCAGAGGATCTCTGACATTCCAGATGTGTACCACACATTGACTTTTAACTCCAGCCATCACAAATGTAGGGCAAGCACTTTTACCAGCAAAGCCATCTCCTTGGCCCTGACTTTCTGATTACTTCCTTCTACTTTTTGTTTGGAGATAATTATGACTTCGCAAGAACATGCCACTGTAGTGTAGGACTCTGGTACCCTTTGCCCAGGTTCCCCCAAAGGTCCCCTGACATCATCTACAATGCTTTAACACAAGCATGAAATCAGTTGGCACCTACAGACCAAGGAGACCAATGACCCAATCCAAATGTCACCACTCCCCCAGGGCTCATCTAGCCTTCCTTTCCATGTAATCAAACAAAAAAATAAATTCACAAGCTGGGCAGTGGTGGGGCATGCCTTTACCCAACACTTGGGAGGCAGAGGCAGAGGGATACAGAGTGAGTTCCAGGACAGTCAGAGCTACACAGAGAAATCTCGTCTCAAAAAAACAAGTAAATAAATAAACAAGTCTCAAAAAAGGTATTTACCAGATGCGGAGGTAGCAAGGGGTGGGGGGAGGGAGCATAGGGCTCTAGAGGTGGCTCAGGCGTTAGAAGCGCTGGTTGCTCTGGCAGAGGACTGGAGTTTGGGCTTCCAGAACCCACATCAGAGTGCTCACAGTCTCCTATAACTCCAGTCCAAGGAATTGAATGTCCTCTTCTGGACACCCACATGCACATATATGTAATAAATATTTTTTAAAAATAAAAAAACACATTTTCAATATGTGACAAATTACTACTACACAGAAAAAGAAATAAAGACAAAGGGGGGTTTTCTTTCTTCTTCCTTTGGGGTCTGGGTCTTGTTAGTGTATCCCAGCTTGGCCCCCATAGTATCGGGATTACAGACGTGAGCCACACCATGTCCCTCCAGACCAGTGATTATTGCCCTCTATTATCTGGTTTAAAGGATGTCCCAGAGGCATCAGGCCCAAAATAACTTTCATTCCAGAGAGCAGGCCCAGTGTATTTCCTCTGATGGAAGTTTCTCTGCTGAGGGACGTCACCTGCCACGCAGGGAGGAGAACACCAGGCCCCTTGTGCAGCCAACCAAGCAGGGCAAGATGTGGGAAGACAGAAGGTTCAAGAGTTGTGGACTCGCAAGCTCGGGAGTTAAGCCACGGCCTTCACGTCCTAATTGCATACTGTCCATCCTCCCACCCCCCTTCTCTGAGCATCCACTGTGGAATACTCGGCGAGTTACCCGTGCTTCTTCCCCAAACTGGGATCTCTGTGAGCTCAAAATACTGACCACAGAGGCAGGGACTTCACAAGTCGGCAAAGAATCTCATGTATCCAAGCCATGACCGTTCCCACAGTCCCGCACTGTGCCAGCTGCCACAGGACAAGCACCTACGAATCGGAGCACGTGTGCTGCTCATACCAAGAGCAGGTGCAAAGGGAACACCAGAATGTCCTGAAGCTTCCCTCCATCCCTTCTCTGCGCCAGTACGGAGACTGAACCCAGAACCCTGCACATGCTAGGAAAGTGTTTTACTACTGAGAGCTATCCACAGCACCCACACACTTCTTGTACTATAGACTCTTCCCACATAAAACATATTCTAGGGGCTGGAGAGATGGCTCAGTGGTTAAGAGCACTGGCTGAACTTCCAGAGGTCCTGAGTTCAATTCCCAGCAACCACAGGATGGCTCACAACCATCTGTAAT
>LOJH01089267.1:0-14049 GCA_001685095.1 Ellobius talpinus
TTAAATGAATACAATTTGTGTGTTGTTATTTCAGGGTATAAGCTAGCCGTGTGGTAGCCGGGCAGGACGAAAAGCAGGCCTGTGCCCCCCATATCACTACAAGGTGTCCACATTAGTGACAGCAGAAACTTAGCTGTATCCCTCTGTTCTGAGTCATGAAAATAAATGTCTGTAGTCTTTCCTCAGACCTAGAAAATTTGTTAGATTGTTTGAGCAGATGACCAATATAGATGAGATGCATATTGAATTATTTGGTCCTGTTATGACTAGGTCAGTTGCTGTTACAGCAAGTCCTTCATCAGTCCGGCCAGCATGGCACAGCTCTGTAATCCCCGCATCCCTTTGGATCAATCAGTTAGTACCATCCTGCTCATCTCTCTTAACCAACTTTCTGCCACAATACCTCAGCCAGCCCACTGTCATAACACTTCTAGCCAGCCTACAGCCATGACAGGGCAGAGAAAAGATTTAGCCAGGAGTTGTAGATTTAGACTTTTATGGAAGTCATTCACAGATCTGCACAAAACAGGTTTGTGTTCACATACCCAATGAGACAAGTAGAAAGCAAGAAAAAAAAGAGACATAGACAATGATTCTGTCACTCAATATTTCTAAGTCTATGAAGGGAAAAACAAAAAGTTAAGTCATAGCAAAAATTTCGAGTCTTATTAAAATGATAGCTACTTTGCTCTCTTGGCCATTGGCTGTGAGCACTAACAAGACAAATTCAAGGGCATTGAATATGGTAGAGAGAACTTGTACTTCTTCTAATTTCAGTCCTGCTTTCCTTCTTGTTTTCAGTATTATGTACACTGCATCCGCCAGACCCAAACCCTCCCACCTCCTACCTGAGCACCAATACCAGTTAATAGTCCAAAGTATGATGACATATGTGCTGTTGTGCCATCCATAAAGCTGCTTTGAACTTAGAGGTTTATGTTTTGGTAATTTTTATTTTTAAATTGTTTTCTACTTAAGTCTTTTTTATTGATTTCTAATGAGCTCCACACTTAAGTCTTAACAGGAACCCGTGCAGACTTTACAATGCCTAGTTTATTAGTTCATAATTTTCTCTATGAAACTATACAAAGTGCACATTGATTTGATATAATGCTCCCTACACACATCATGATCACATTATCATCATTATACTCCAAATATTTCTTTCTTGATGAATGATTATACATACTTTTCACTCTGTGTGTGTGTGTGAATTTTGTGCTTGCATGATACAGGTGCATATGTGTGTGCAGATCCATTTGCCTGTAGTCACACAGAGGTTAGAGGAGGATGTCAAAAGTTCTGGCTTATCATTCTCCACCTCTTTCACCAAAGCCAGGGTCTCTCACTGAACCCGGACAAAAATGGGAAGGAAGTCTGTCACAGGAATATTCCTATTTGCAGAACAATGGGGTTACACTTCCATTCCAGCAATGCCTGACAGGTTCTACAACTTCTGGGATTTGAACTCGTGTCCTCACGCTTTCACAGCCAGTAGACTTGTCTACTGAGCCACCTAGAGAGCCTCATGAAAAGTACTTCTTCGTAATGACCATTAAGTGTTAAATAATATCCTGGGCATCATATTTTTAAACTTCTATGCTCATGTAATTTCATGATCATTAGAAATTAATCCCACGATCATTGCTACCTTCTTTAAAAAAAAAAACAGGAACAGAAAAATTAGAATTATCTAAATTTCACCACCTAGTACAGGAACAATTTTATTGAAGAGAAAAGTTGTAGTTAAGTTACATTATAACAGCAGTATTTATACATGGTTCTATGAGAAATATACATTAGTACATAATAGCTGAATATGTCATTCCTTAATGTGACCTTCATAAGAATCCAATTGTATGATGTAAAAGAGTGTAACACTAACAGTTTAAAGCCAAAAAATACTGTAACACTCACTTGTTATTATTATGCCTAAATGTTTTAAAAATTTTACAAAATTCCACTCAAATGATGAAAATTAATCTTATTTGCTAATGCTTGCTCTATGTATTTATTTAAAGTTTTAGAATAGACCTATGACTTGTTCCTTGACCTTAAGCATCTACAGAATTAAGTGTTTTAAGGATGAATGTAAAAACATTACTGTATTCATTATTAATACTAAATACTTCTTGGATGTAGAATTTGAAAACTAAGCAGGGCTGGGTGGGAGCTGGGAGCTCGACTTTTTCTCTGGAACCCAGGGAGCTAGATTTGGGTCTAACTCTGACCTGACAGGTGCCAAAAAAGCCTCAGTCAAATTTTTTTTGTGAATTTATACCTCAAATGTTGGGTACCAAATGTAGCACAACTAATAAAAACCCAGAGACAGATATTGGGGTTCAACCTGAAGATCAGAAAAGCAAAACAGCCAGCCACTGACTGTTATGTCTACTTCAGTCCGAAATGGTGATTCTGCCTCCAGGAAACCTCAGAATGTGACTGTGAGTGACAGCTGTCTCCTGCTGTCTTATATTTCTCTCTAGGGCTGGGATTAAAGGCATGTACCACTACCACCAGGTTTCTATGGCACACTAGTGTGGCTACTGGGATTAAAGGTATGTGTCACCATTGCCTGGTCTGTAGGGCTGACCAGGGTGGGCTGTTCTACTCTCTGATCTTCAGGCAAGCTTTATTTATTTAAAACACAAATGATATATCACTATGATAGGTTTGAGAGTTTAATAATTTTTTTCCTACAGTTTTCCATCATGATGAACGTGTGTGTGAATCCTTTGCCATTTGCTATCCTGGTAACCAGAGACTGTCTAAAAGACTGGGTGTCCCCAGAGGTTCTTTCAACACTGATGAGTATATTACAGTTCTGCTTTTGCATTTGAAGTTTAAAGAATCTGTGATTTGTGTCTTGGCATTCTTGCTTCCTGAGGTACTCTCACGTGTAAAGCCAGCTTTACTGCTGCACGCCCACCGAGTTCATGCGCAGAGGCCTCAGCTGCCCACACCCCCTGACTGGGATCTTCTTACGGCTTCTCTGTGCAAGACTCTGGATTCCTTCAGCTCTAAAGCATTATCTTCTTTAAGAAAAACGGCATCAGGCCTTTTCTGGTTTGCTGTGTCTTCACGTCTTTCTTGGCCAATTGGCTGTGTGGCTACTTTGGAGTTAATCTCTTGGGTACTTGGTGTCAACATGACTCATAGGTGGCTTTCTTCTGAAAGAAGGTATGTTGCATGGTATGGAAGGGCTGTTTTGAAAAGTCATATAGCATGACATTCTAACAATAGATAAGAAAAAAAAGAGTCATGTGGCTTGACATAAAAAGAAAAGATAACATTTGCTAAGACACAAAAGAAAGTACAATGATATTGGTGATAATACATCTTAGCTGAAAGGCATACGAATAAATGTTTCCAATTACACAAAATTCTTCCATCTGGTACACTTTGGGCAAGAAAACAAATATGATGGTGGAAAAGCGAATCTAATTTTACCAAGTTAATAATAATAATAAAGTAGAAGTGAAAACTCCTCTTACATCTTCATATTTTTGCAATGGTGTGCAGCTGGGTTCTATCTTTTATTGTGTATATTATTTAAGAACTCTGTTTCTTTAAACTTTGATCGCGTTGTACTCCTACATATGGTTCTATTTGGCACCTGAAATAGAAAGTATATAAAAGGTCAGGAGAGCAGTAATACCTCTCTCTAATAAAAAGAATGTGTGTATCTTCTTTCAAATATACATGCACAGTACTTAAGCTTGATTTCATTATTATTTCTTTTGTCTTATAAGTGTCTGTCAGTAAGGTCTACATTAGTTAATATATAACTAACAAATAATCTAAAACTTTAATTATCTCACTTTCAGTTCTTAGTCTTAACCTTATTACAATCCATTTTATATTTGTATACATATATATGTCTCCAAAGATAGATTATATAATTATTTGAATAATTGATATCTTTTCATATACTTGGGAAGTTGAGTAATTAAATTGATTTCCAGTTTGGTATTGTTTGAGGAGGGTCAGATGGGATGGCCTTTCTGAAGGAATTATGTCACAGATGGCAAGTTCTGAGGTTTCAAAAGCTACTCACCATTCCTAGTTTTGATTTTTTGCTTACTTTCTGCAGTTCAAAAGGTGAGCTCTTGGCTCTCATCTTCTGACTCCAGTTTGGATGTCTGTCTGCTGTCATACTCCTCTGCCATGACAATGATGGGTTCTTATCCATCTGGAACAGTAAATTCTAAATAAACTCTGCCATCAATAAGTTATGGTGGTCATGGTGTTTCATAACAACAGTAGAAAAGTAACTAAAAGTACTTGAAAAATTTTATACATTTAAATACACACACATGGTAATGCTACTTATAAAGAGTGTGACCAAAAGCAGTGTGAGCAAAGGTCACAATTTTTGTTCTAATTAGACAATGATTGGAAGATTCTTTTATAGTACTTGATTATTTTTGTGGAGGAAACAAGAGAGCATGTGGCACGGCATATATGTAGACATCAGAGAAGAGCTTTCTGGAGTTAGCTAACTTGCTGTCAAGCCTTAGAAAGTTCCAGATCCTCAGGTTTGACAGCAAGTGTCCTTGCCTATCTAGCCTCTTTTCATTATGAGAATTTAAAGAGAAAGGCGAGTACAGGTCAACAAGAGAAACAAATGAAACAAGCTGATAACCCAATACCTGCAACAAAAGCCCATCTATTGGATTCATACCACAAATAAAGATGCAGGATGCTGTGCTAAGTGAAATAAGCTAACCATGGGGAAAAAAAGATGCATCATCTCATTTATATTCAACCAAATTCACAGATGCAGAGATAAATGATGCTTCTAAGATGCTGGGGTTGGGATGAGGATAAAAGAAATGACCTGGCCAGAAGGTACCAAGTTTCCATCATAAAGAACAAACATTCTGAATGTTTCTATGGTTATTATATATAATATATTATATTGCACTGAAATTTGCTATGAGGCTGAATTTTGAGTAGCATCACCAAAAATAAGCAAAGTCAGCCATGTGAGATGGTGGGCAGGCTATCAGACTGATTATGGAAATATACATAAATAAATGCATCTTATTGAACAACATTATTACATCTAATTTTGACATATCAATTAAACCCCAACAAAACTGGAAAATGCTAAAATAAAATACTAGATAATACAGAGGCAGGAATCATTGGGTACGTTTCTCCTTCATAACCTCTCTCATCACCATGAACAGTCTGGTCCTGAACTATACTATCTCTTTGATCTGAGTAATGTTTCCTTGCTACTTTCAAAAGATACATATGCAACTTTTAAAGTAGGAGGTGGCACTTGATTCTCAAAATAGTATTGCAATTATCACTTTACTTTTACATATATATAATTGTGTTCTCTTGTGAAGTAAGCATTTGATATATCTAGAAAATCAGTTATTAGGAAAACAGCTTTAAGATAATTGTCAAAACTACCTCGTTTGTTAAGTAGAATTTGTAAAGTTAATAAATAGCTAAAGTTGCCCAAATGCTATATTTTGTCCATAAATCATTATTCTAGTCTTTCCTCATTAAAACCAAATTTATTTTTAGCAAGATAAAGTGCAAAAAAGTAAACAGGTATCAGATTGTGTACATATATGTGTTTTGTGTGGGTATAAGAACACATAAAAATCAAACACAAAAGCATGCATATGCACTCAGGAAGGTAAAACTGGTGATAAACGGTAAACTATACTAGAAATATAATTTGTATTTAGAGCCATGAAAAATATAAATTAGAATGAAATACAGATTTTCTTATTTGAAACATAAAATTAAGTGAAAATAATAAGATAACATGACAGAAAATACAATAAATAATTCAGATGTTTTACAATATTAAATTCTTTTCTAAATCTATTTACCCATCTATCTATCTATCAATCAATCATCTATCTATCCATCCATCTATCTACCCATCTACCTATCCATCTATCTATATATCTATCAATCTATCTATCAACTATCCATCTATCTATCTATCTATCTATCTATCTATCTAGCCATCTATCTATCATCTATCTATCTATCTATCTATCTATCTCTACCCATCCAACTACCTATCCATCTCTCTATCTAACTATATCTATCTGTCTATCTATCTGTCTGTCTGTCTGTCTGTCTGCCTGCTTGTCTGTCTGTCTGTCTATCTATCTATCTATCTATCTATCTATCTATCTAGCCATCTATCTATTATCTATCTATCTTCTTTACGTCCCAGCTGCAGTTTCCCTCCCTCATCACCTCTCTTTCTCTCCCCTTTAATCCTCCTTTGTTCCCACCCCCAATCCACTTCTCTTTTGTTTCTTCATCCATTCCCAGACTGAGAGACATCTAGGTTGTTTCCAGGTTCTGGCTAACAATGTTGCATTCTGAGCCTCTAGATAATATTCCTTAATGAGATAGATACTGTGGCTTAAAATTTCAGATACTATATAATTTAGATATGTCTAATTATTTCATATTATATAATCTTTTCTTTTAAATCCAGATTAGTATAATACCTTAAGCTGAACATTTGCCTGAATTTTAATACCCATCAATGAGTCAATGACTCTGTCTTTCCCAACACGTGATCTCCTTAACTTTACAGAAAAAATATTAATGTTACATATTAAGTAAATTTGAAATTACAACAAATATTACTAAAAATTATTGCAAAAGAATTTCCTGGTATTGCAAACCATTAAAACAAGATATAGTAGACTAAGTATCCATGGTTTTTATTTATTATCTCAGTTCAAAGCCAGTTTAGATATTTGATCATAGTATTTTTAAGCTTTGAATATAATGTTATTAAAATTATTTTTAGTGAAAAGTCTAAATTCTGGATCCTTTCACATCCTTAAGTTTCCAAGTCTTTAACAGTACCATCTACAAAAATTATACTTTTGATTTAAAGTTTCCAATTTCAAAAATTTGCAATTTTTATAAATTCCCCTTTTTAGTGAGCTCACATGCTATTGGCAAGCTTTCTTCCTTCTCACTGTTAATATAGAAATCACTGGCTTTATGGTGATGTGTTTGTGTCTGCGTGTCATTAGGTTTCATTTCCCGTCTTTTCACCAGAGGCAATCCTGCTTTCATGCCATGTATGCCATGATTCTCGCATGCTTCCCAACTTTAAAGCCATCAGAGCTTTTCCCTTTTCCCTTCATAACCTAGTTAGTCACTCTATTCTCAAAAACAGATGAAACATGAAAAGCAGCTAAGACGTACAGAGCTACTTTTATTAAAAGAAGATGATGGATCCTCTGCGATAGCTAGCCTTCATTATCAACTTGACTATCAACTGGAATTAATTAAAACCCCAAATGGAGGGTATATTTATGAGAAATTTCTGCCTAATTTGAAGTAGGAAGATATACTTCTAATCTGGATATTTAAGGTAGGAAGACATACCTTTAGTGCTGATCTTTAATCCAGATCTAATATGGGCCACACCTATATTATATATTATATCTATATTATATATTATATAGCTAGAATCCTATATAAGGACATAGAAGAAGGAAACTTCTGTTCTTTGCCTGTTTGCCTTGCTAGCAAGCCCATCCCTTCACTGGCATTACATCCTGGAAACTTTGGGATTCCAGAGTGTGCCGAAGACAAGCTGGGATATCCAGCCTTGTGGACTGAGCAACAACTGGATTCTTAGACTTTTCATTCATAGCCAGCCATTGTTATATTCGTTGGACCAGAGCCTGTAATCCATTTCAATAAATCATATATATGATATATATTTGATATATTATAATAAAGCTATGTATATAGATATAGAAATTTATATATAAATATTTATTTTGTACATTCTGTCACTCTAGAAAAACCTAACTAATATAACCTACAAAGATGAAAATTAGCAGAACACAAAGTACATGTTCACATAACTCTAAGTTTTCTATTTACCATCCTGCCTCATAAGAAGCATTAGGAAGGGTAGGGGAACAAAGGAGAAAGGAGGGTGAATTTTTTGTAATACATTTGCTCTTTTGAAGCATCTTAGGGAAAAAGTGTGTGTTCCTCTGCACTCTGAGTTAGTGGTGCCACGATCATGTCTGGATTCAGGCAGTCTGCACATGTGCAGTCCACACTGCTCCTTTCTTGATAATGCCATCAGTGTCTTCCTCGATGTGTCTGTGCAGTGTTGTAAAACCTTGTATAGTCTGAATTTTCAGACTATTAAAAAGATAGTTGTCTACCAAGTATAATTTTCAAGATCTGGGAAGACATTGGCCAGTGAAAACCCTTAGTCCTTTTGCTAAATTAAAGGGCTCCTGCTGATGGGGGCAGACTTCGTTGGGGACTGTGAAAGGACCCATTACACTCAGTGACACTGGAGGGGAGCTGCTCACTTCCTGATTACTGTATAATTGTCAGGCTCTCAAAAAACTTCCTTTTGGCAAGACAATAAAGTTTTCTTTGAACAACATTGCAGAGTTTTTCTATATTGATGTCACACCTATCTATAACATAGATTTAGGTCAACTCTCCCTGCTTCCCCAGCAAGCTCAGACAAAATTTTGGAAAAGATGTATAGTTTTGCTAAAATAAAACCCAAAGTAAATGAATAACCAACAGCAACAAATATAGTCAGGAACTGGAAAAATGATGTTAAGCTAGGTTACTAGTTATCACTACTGTCCAAGCATATCTCAGAGAACTGAGCAAAACAAAAAAATAATTCATCTACGGGACAAATGTGCAAGTTATGCTTAAAAAAATAAAAGAAAATTCAGGCAGCTAATACATATGTTCTAAAAAATATGCTAAATTCCATTCACAATTGTAAAATGTCTTCATTTGTCAAGTGGCTAAAAGCATGCAGAACTTTTCATAATAAGTAAAAAAAAACAGGGAGATGTGGCCACCTACAGTGCATCAGAAGTGTAAATTAATGAGATCTTTCTGTATGGCTTTTTGACACCGTTCATCAAACTGTATAAAGCATGTTTGCACATTTAGTCACAGTAATATCACAGCTGGGGATTTGCTTGTGGTATATATTCCAAAGTGGCAAATTTTCAACATGGAGCTTGAAGTGGCTTGCAATAGCACACTACTAAGAAAAAGAATTATCCAATGTATTAAAATTGGTGCACTGTTTAAGTAGAATATTACAGTGGTAGATTTTCCATCTTGATCACAAGTAGAAGGACACTTTGCATTGTGAATCAAAGTTTTTAAGGCATGTTTTATATGGAGTAAAAGGAATATCCAAAATAGTATGACAAACTTTCTGTGCGATACAGTGACCACTGTGTTCACTTTCTGAGCACGTGATAAAGTCTGCATGCTTTGTCGGTCTTTTACATAAATGATCACCTTCTGTCGATTCAAGCAATCTGTTATCCTTGGCCTACAGTTGATGGCTCTGCAATTCGTTGTTGTGGGTCCAGCTAGAAATGAGAATTTATGATGAGGCTCATGTGTGCTTTGTGTTTATTTTACATTCTTCATTTGCTGTCTCATAAACATTTTTGCATCCAACCCAATCTGAGCAAAATAACTTACATGTTGCACATTGATTAATCTCCTTTGCTTTAATTTTTGTTGGGTAAAACTAACTACATAGTTATTACAAATGACGGTAGAGGGAAAGAGAGAGATGGGAAGAGGGAGGGAAGGGGAGAGAGGTGGTCTTCTTTATTGTTCCAGCAAACTGATCCATAAACTTTGATAAATGGCAGTGTTTGATTTCAAGCCCAATGGTTTTAAGAAAGTAATTCATCCCCTTCCCCAGATTTGGCAGCATTCAAACAACTTATCTCAGAACATCCTTTGGTTTGGAATCTGGGAGCAATTTGAACGCTTCTTCCTGGCTCAGGGCCTCACAGGAGGAGGCAGTCCTGCTGTTGTGTATAGATTCACCTAAGACTTCTGGGGTTGGTCCTCTGGGTACTGTCTGGGCCCTCAGGTTACTCCTGGTTTGCTCTCCCTAAACCATTTCTAAGGGGTGACTCCTCTCAGAAAGGGGAATCTTGGAGTAAAAAGAAAATCAAAGCCTCAAGACTTTCAGTCTGCTCTGAGCAATGGCATTTCCCATCAGGTCTACAGTATTCTGCTGCACACTGCTCCGAAGCTTAAGTTATGGGATTTAATTTTAATATTTTGAAGGATGCAATATAAAATAATTTCAGGACACATTCTGAAAAATCTTCATTATCAGTACTATGCCACCAAATTGTCCTTTCTTAAACTTCGATGTGCCATAATTCATAGCTTCAGACAACTACAGGAAAGAATGAGTGCTGAATATTATAGGAAAATAACATTTATTATAACACTATGGTTAATCAATATCATCAGAACATTATCCTTAAAAATAGTTTTCATTAAATATAAAGGATATCCTTCTGGGACTTCAGAGCTCAGCAGTTAAGATCCAGCACTCAACCCTAAATAGGATATATGTGTCTGTGTGTGTATGCATGTGCATATGTGTATACACACACACACATATATATATATATATATATATATATACATACACANCACACACACACACACACACACACACACACACACACACCCTTCCTAAGGTTAAGGGATTTTTCTGGGAACAGGAACAAAAGATTTTAAGAGCTACAGGTGGTAGATAACTTCAAGAAAATGATGGGTTTAGTCATAGTTTCATAGATGAACTTATAATAAGTATGACACCATGCACAAGATGGATGCAAACTCAAATCACACAAAATCCTGACAGGAATGGGGAGAGGTAGGGACAAAACTCCAGCACTCTCTGAGAAACTCTTGGCATTTGGTAGTTGCTAGAAGAAGGAGAGCCAGTTCTCTTTAATGATATAGACCCTGGCAAGACAAACATACTCAAGAATAGGCTCCATCCCCACAGTACCTGGTCAACACTTAGTGAACTCCATGGAGTGAGGGTAGGGGACCTCAAAGTTGAATTGGTACTGGATTAGAGGGAAGGCAACAAATATAGGAAGAGTTGAAGGAGGGTGAAATATAATTAAAATTCATTATTTTAAATTCTCAAATAATTAATAAAAACATTATATAAGACAAGGAGTAAGTAATTCTCATCCAAAGGACCCGAATTCAGATGCTCAAGTTGTTCATATGCTCAAGTTGCAAGTATTGGGCAGCAGCTCACAACTACTGTAACTCCAGCTCCAGGGGCTTGGTCATCATTTTCTCATTTCTGAGGGTGCCTGCACACAGGTGGCACACACATACATAAATGAAAATTAGAAGTAAATGATAAAAGAGAAAATCTCATTGACTTAGACATGACTCTTAATTCTGAATTCTAAAAAAAGTCTATAGAAGCAGCTATTTAATGAATATATAATAACCTTATTTTATGAAAATTAAAAGCTCTAGCTCCAAATTTCTACCTTTTCATATTTATCTGACTAAATTTTACATTTGAAGTTGACTTAGCGATACATATAGTGCTGCATGTATTTGAAAAGGAATATTTGCATTGATTCAAGGTAGTTGAAGTTCCTCAAAGTAAAAATGAATCTTAATAAATTTACCATGTTTAATCAACGGACATAGATATTTGCTGCTTCATTTCAAGTGCATACAGGCAATCACAGGCATTAGCTCCACAGGGAGCTTTAACTCACTAGGCTTACGCAGAACTGGGAGAACTAAAGGCAGGGTCAGGAAAATCAGGAGAAACAGAGGGAATATGGTGTTGCTTGCATAAGACAGGACAATATTATAACAGAATCAGAGCCTAATCTTACCCTATAGTTCAGTTCAAAGGGAGATTTTCATGCAAGCTATGCAGGCTGCAAGTTAGACCTGGAGAAACCAAAGAGTTGGTCCTGGACCTTCAAGAAAAGAGTCGTTCACAATAGCTATAGAATAAGACAGTTGATCTGATTCATTGCTATGTCACTCAAACGTTCAACTAAATTTTAACTTTGATTTTAAAAAGCTGTGTTAAGTATTACAGCAAAGAAGTTTAAATATGTACTACCTTAAGAGCATAAGGGGTTGGTTTAATTGCCAAGACTTCGACTTGTAGACTGAGCACGCAGCATAAGCAACACTGTGGTTATTTTAGTGGCATGTTAAAAAAAAAAACACTGAATGCTTTTTTGATGTGTGTCACAGGCTCTGGTCATCATCACTCCTGGTAGCAGCAGTAAGAGCCCCCTCACTGCCTGTACGCATGGCCCTCAATATCTACAGGCTCTGTTCTTCTCTGTCCTTTAGAATGTGACAGAAATTAGCTGAGAAAGTATTTGCAAATGACACTCCCATTCTAACAGGGTTAATCTTTGTCTATACAGCTGTGTGACTAAGCAACAGCCTCTTGCTCAGTCTTCATAGTCTAACCGCAGTGGGCCCATGAGCGCTCATCAAGACCTTTGTTGTATGTTTTACAAGACTCTGTTGCCTCTGACTGATACCAGAGCAATGGGGATGATGCCTACGTCTTCAGAAATCAAGAAAATGGTGTTAGATTATTTTGAGGTTCATATGAGCCACACTATAATGGTAAAGTCCTTCCATACACAGAGTACTGACAGGGGTTTTATGGATTTCAAGGAGCCATGATCTCTGATAGTTGGTCTGAGGTCTGCTTTCTCACTTAATTACTTCTCCACAGTCTAGTTGGGTTTGATTAGTCCCCAGCTTAGCTTTCCCATCTATGTGGGAAGAGTATCTTTGAGGTGAGTCTTCGCTTTGCTTGAGATGGGCAAACTCTGACAGAACTTCTCACTTCTCTGTTTTGTTACTCATGATGGTATGTTGATAATCATGCAGTAGATCACTTATGGTCTTCTGTGATTCTAGACTGTGTGTGTTAACTTGTTTCCCATTTTCCCTCATTTACAAAAATTTCTACATTTCCTACCCCTTTCTATTGTTATTTCATCCAAGTTTCAAATGAGAACTGAGTTCTCGGTGATGTTTCTGATCAAGGAAATAAAATTTGGTATAGTTTGGTAGGTGGAGAGAAGCATGCCTTCATCTGATACACTACTAGATGTTTCTTTCTTGACCTTAAGTTTTTTATTTGTGTATCTGTACATTTGTGTGTCAGGTATATGTGTTTGTGCATATGTCTGTGTGGATGTGAGCATGTATGAAGGCATACAGAGGTCATAAGTCCATGTTTGAGAGGCTTCCTCAGTTACTGTCTACTTTGTGTTTTGAGACAGGGGCTCTCACTGCATCTGGAGCTCAGTGGTTGGCCAGGATGGATAGTAAGCCTTCCTAACTCTCTTCTACCTAGTCTCAGGATTCTAGTCACCCACTGCCAACTTAGGGTGTGAGTGGAGGGATTTAACCCAGCATCTTGCATTGTGCATCAAGCCCTTCAGCAACTGAGGCATCTCCTCAACCTCCATAAAGTTAATTTTTCCCAGCTCTGAAGACAGAACAGTTGGTCTCTTTGTGAATCTACAATTCTAGTCTCACTAGACTGATTTATATGGATCATTAGCTGGACAAACGTTTCTTTGGCACTGTAGTGGCACACCTATTAGAAAAGGCAGAGTCAGTCTGTCACCATAGCTGCATGATGTCACGGAAATTTACACAGCTTTGAAAAGCACCTGAATCAACCATTTGTTCTAAATTTAGATAAATAGGGTGATGAATGCCAACTGAAGTTTCCATTGAACTTGGGAATGCTTTACACTTATTAGCCAGTAAAATAGTTCTCTAGCAGAATACAGCGAGTCATTAATAAGCACATATATTCCTTCAAATCATTCTATTAACCCAATTCCATAAAGTCTAGTAATTCTGAATATTGTAAAACTCTTTAAATTATAAGAACATCTTAAATGTCTGTTCAACTTTATTTAATCAAAATTCTACATTGTCCCTTAAAGGAATTTATTGCTAATTACTTGAAGTAAATTGTATTGTTTCAGGTTAATTTTATATTAAAATATTTAAGTGTTTTTAATATAAAAAGCTTTTGTATTGTTGCAAAGATGAGCGGCGAACTGGCCATGTACAGCCCAGTTCCCGGCCACCTGGCTAATCCCCGAAATAATTACTCAGAAACTGTATTCATTTAAACACTGCCTGGCCCATTATATCTAGCCTCTTCTT
>LOJH01089296.1:0-11827 GCA_001685095.1 Ellobius talpinus
CTCTCTCTCTCTCTCTCTCTCTCTCTCTCTCCTTAGAGGGCAGTAAGTGTAGAGACATACAGTTTTCACCTTCAAGAGCCATTTTCTCAGCCAGGTGGTGATGGCACACCTTTAATCTCAGCACTCACTTTGGAGGCAGAGGGCAGGAGGATCTCTGTGAGTTCGAGGCCAGCCTGGTCTATAAAGTRAGTTCCAGGACAGCCAGCGCTGTTACACAAAGAAATCCTATCTCAAAACAACAACAACAAAAATTTATCTGCCAGGACTTGGATGGGGGGGCGGGGGGAATGATCTTCCTTGATTGACTGTTCCTCTTTAAATGTAAATTGAAAAGGAAACCTCACATATCTTCAGGTGAGTCACTTCGACTCAGAACACAGGCTATCACAGCTAACTCCGTCCACAGACAGGATAGAGGGCATGTGTGTGCACCACACACATCACGAGCGTGTGTGTGTGTGTGTGTGTGTGTGTGTGTGTGTGTGTGTGATGACAGCAGGGAAGAGGTACATACAAGCCGATCATGCAAGTCACAGAGGCAAAAGGGTGGCAGGAGAGATATGGGCATAGCCACATAAATGCTATGGGGTGGGCACATTCCTGTGGCTCAAGGATTGGGGACAACTTGAAGATCTGACCAAGTTCATGCCAAGAGGGGTGCTCATGGGATGGAGCGGGGCCAGAGCTAAAAATACAATACTATTTCTGTGCCCGACAAGAGCATTAGTGTCTGTGGGGTTTGTGTGGTGGGAAGTGGGGCTTTGAGGAAGGGTGGCCAGCCTCAGGGAGGAGCTAAAGTAAAGGCTGGCCTGCAGCAGAAAAGATTCCAGACAATTAAGGCAGGCCTAACCCCAGAGGTCTGTGCCCTGAACCCCTGGAGCACTAGGGAGGGTGGGGCAACCCCCTCCCCAGGGAACAGGTAAGGAACCTAGAAGGTATGGCTGTGGGAGGGGGGTATTTTCCACACTGATCCACAAAGGTGTTTCAATTCTTTTCCAACAGATTATTAAAATAGAGTTCAAAAAAAAGAAAGGAAGGAAGGAAGGAAGAAAGAAAGAAAAAAAGAAAGAAACCTTCCCAATCCTGGAGCCACCCAGGAAGGAATTAGCAGAGTTGGAAGAGGGCCCCCATCTCTGCTTCCCCACAGCAGGCTCCCTGGAGGTGGCTCCAGAGGGCAGGATATGGCAGGCTTCCAGGCAAGGAGAGAACATTTCTACTCAGCAAGTCTACCCAGCAGTAAAGGACGAGCTCAAAGAGCAGGGAGCTCACAAATGCAGGCTTCCGAGGGACGCCTAAGGCCTGCACCGCTCTGGGAGCCCACATTTTTGAGGAGAAACACAGAAGCCCGTGGGATTCAACTGTGTCCTTGAAATGACCTTCGTGTAAGGAGTCCCACTCCAGAAAGGAAGAAAGCGCAGCACCAGCCCCTTGTGGACCCTGCCTGCTCACAGAGCAGACACTACCCCAGACAGCACTCCCAAGACACAGCAGGACACAGGGGCCAGTCCTTACATGGCCTGCCAGTGTCTAGGCAAAAGGCCCCTCATAAGGGAATCAAGCACACCAGACAAGAAGGAGGGTTGTGAAAACCCAAGGCCTGATTCACAGGCTACTTCCTGGATCCCTCAGAAGTCAAAAGAGAGGACAGTGAGGCCCGCAGAACTCAGAGAAAACCATTACAGTCACTCACTGTGCACATAACAGTACCAAAGTCACCCTTTCTTGAACATTTATGATATACCTACACACTCAGCTAAATGTTCAGTGTATGTTATCTGATCTCATCTTCAGAGCAACCCTGTGAACCAAGTGTTCTTCCTATTTCCCTTTTACAAGTAAAACAGGCTCACTTGGTGACATAAGTTGTCCAAAATTGCACAAGTGGCATGTGGCTAGGTCTGGATTCTAGCCCAGATCCTCCAGACTCCAGACCCCATGTGTAACCACGAGGAACCAATACTTCTGCAATCTCCCTAGTGATAGCGTTAGATCTCCAGCGTAGAACGTATAGGTTTCAGTGTTCCTGTGATGGATTCCCACAAATCTAGCACATGTATATTGCACTTGAGGGCAGATCTGACACATGGGTCTTACTGGGAGGAGATGGGTGGGCAGGGCCACCTTTTTAGCATCTGCGGGAAGTAGTTCATTACCTTGCATTTTCTTCTTGCTTCTGAAAGCTGCCAAATTCCTTGGCTTATAGCTTCTCTCTCTTTAGCTGTGAAGCCATCATAATCCTGTCTCTCTGACTCTGTATCACAGTTCTCTCTGAAGACACTCTAACCTATGGAGTTAGACAGAGACCATCTGAACAATTCAAAGGGATTGCTCCCATTGCAAGGCCTTTAGCCTTAATTGAATCTGCCAAGTCCCCTTTGCCATGTTAGATAACACTTCTCAGGTACCATAGGATGTGTACATATCGGGGATCCTTTAGTGTATGAGTGTGCATGTGAATGTGTACGCATGCAGGTGCATGTGTATGTGTGCCTGTGTGTTTTCATGTTTATATGCACAAATGAGGGAAAGAGTACATGCAGGTGATTACATGTGTGTGCATGTGTGTTTTCATGTTTATATGCACAAATGAGGGAAAGAGTACATGCAGGTGATTACAGGTGTGTGCATGTGTGTTTTCATGTTTATGTGCACGAGTGAAGGAAAGAGTGCATGCAGGTGGGTACATGCATGTAGAGGCCAGAAGCCAACATCAAGTTGTGTGACTTTTGGGGGAAGATGTGAAGAAATCAACCCAGACAGAGCACTGACAACAAACCAAAGAAACAATTCCACCTATTATTGAGAAGTATCCTTACTTTTTAATGATGTGAATCAACAAATTATTTAAAGATTAAATATAGAAGCAGATACAAAGCTCAAGCTAAACAGAGTGTTAGCTTCTCAAGGGACCCCAACGGCTACTGGGTGAAAGATGGCCTCCAGAAATAGAAATTCTGGGGTGCATACAGCATGAAATGGGAAAGCAGCAAACCTATCAAAGCCTCGGGTGGAATGCAAGTTGGGGTACCCAGGGGTCTGGAATTCTGTTTCCTCGCTTGCTTGGAAAAGATGGGTGGAAAAGTGGGGGAGTTGCCAGTAGAGACACAGCCCAAGCAGCTGGAGGACTCCCCAAAGCCAAGGACGCTGAGATACTTCTTAGCGGGCAGGGTGGGAAGAAATTACAGGACGCACCCACTGCCAAATAGAGCTGTGAAATCATCCTAGACACGGGCTGAAGCCAAATCTGAGTAGACAACAGAGGACACTGGAGATGGACAAAACACAAAGACAAAGGATCAGACTGGGGCTGGCTTCTTGCTCTGCCGCAAGCTGACACTGTCCTGGTGAAAACCACTGGAAAGGTGGCCCCTTGGGTGGGTAACACGGCTGGAGAGAGAATGAGAAGTCATTTCTATTAGTGTTTGCTATAGTCAGAATGTTCTTGAGGTTCAGGGATGGAGGTTTTCTAGGTGGGGCCTAGCAATTGGGAGTGTGCCCTAGAAAGAATTGAACGGAGCCGGTAGAGGTGCATGCCTTTAATCCCAGCAGAGGCAGACAGATTTCTGCAAGTTTGAGGTCAGCCTGGTCTAAAGAGTGAATTCCAGGACAAAAAAAAAAGGAAAGAAAAAGAAAGAAGGGTTAAATGGGTGAATGAGTTTCTTGAAGGACATTAGACAGTTGTTAGTCGATAATGAGAGGGCAAGAGGATTATTACGCAGCTGAGCCTGGCCATATCTGGCTTCTCTCAGCTTTCTGCCAGCTATGCCATCCTTCCCTACCTCCTATGTTCCCGCCATCCAATGCAGGGCCACACCAGAGTCCACGCCATACTGTTAGGAGCTGCTGTGTAGCTATGTCCTCCTAAGTGGAAGAGGGAAGCTCCTAAGTCCCTGGATGGAGCAGACACTTACAAAGCTCAGAAAGTTACATGCATCACAGGGCTTCACCCCACACTCACAGACTCTTGTGGAAGGAAGGAGACTTCTGCATGGAACGTCCTGCAAGTTATGCAGGTGACTGCAGTCACGCAGCTTCCAGAGAGTCGTCACCCACGCTGTGCTGCCTTTCTGTCGCCCCTCTGCCCCTCCACTCCTGTAAGTAACCCCAATGAACTCACTGGTTCACCTAGCTCCACTTGCACAGGATGTTTCTTTGGCCTGTTGCTGGTGCCTGGACAAGTCACACAACAGGGTACCAAACCGTGTGCTAAGGAAAAATGTTGTCTTCATGAGTCGTGTCCCAGTTGGGTTTTTGTCAATGTGACACAAGCTATGGTTACCTGGAAGAAAAACCTCAGATGAAAAAAAAAAGCCCCCAGAGGAAAAGGAAGGGGAAAGTGTTGGAATTATATTATAATCTCAAAAAAGGAAAAAAAGAAGGAAGGAGGGAAGAAGGGAAGGAGGGAGGAAGAAAGGAAGGAGGGAGGGAAGGAAGGAAGAAAGGAAGATCCTCCATGACATATAGGCAAGTCTGTAGTGCATTTTGTTGATGAATGATTGATGTGGACATGACTCAGGAAGAAAACATTTTTCCTTAGCACGTGGTTTGGTACCCTGTTGTGTGACTTGTCCAGGCACCAACTGCACTTGCTGGGCAGGTGGTCCTGAGTGGTATCAGAGCAGGCTGAGTATCACGGGAAGCAAGTCAGTCAGCAGCGAGCCTCCGTGGCCTTTATTTCAGTTCCTGCCCTGACTTCCCTTCATGATGGACTAGAGGGCTATAAGCTATTGGCTGAAATAAAACCTTTCCTCCCCGAGTTGCTTTTGGTCATGGTGTTTTTATCAGAGCAACATAAACCTAATTAAACAAACAAAAAATAAAAACAAGGGAGCTGGAAAGATTGCTCAGTGGTTGAGAGTCCTGGCTATTCTTCCAGAGGACCTGGGTTTGGTTCCCAGCACCAATGCAATGGCTTACAACAACCTGTAACTCCAGTTTCAGAGGATCCAATGCCTTCTGGCCTCCTCAGGCACTGAAGCAAAACACTCACACACATAAATAAAATCTAAAACAAGAAAGTAAAAAAGAAACCTAACTAAGACAAGCAAGAGTCTTGTCGTGTTGATAAAAAAAAACTGAAAAAATCCAATATTTGTTCATTTCTGCAGTAAAAAGGCACCCAATCAAGCAAGAGTTGAATGGCGTGCTGTGTGCCAAGGGGAGATGCTGGGCGGCATAGTGCTAACAGCCAGCTCCCCAGACGCCCTGCTAACCAAGTTCCCAATGTTGGCCCTTCCCTCAGAGAGGAGTTCTGCTGGAGGACCAAGGGTTTACTGGGAACAGAAAAGTTACCCCCCCCACACACACATGAGAGCCATAGGGCCGAAGGTGGCACAGCAGGAACAGAGCCCAGCAAGTCACCCAGAAGAGTCTAGGGAATGCAAAACGGTGAAGGCCGTGCAGGGACTCAGACTGGACTTTGGAACATAAAGACATCAGTGAGGGGAAAAATGGGTGACATCTGATCAAAATCTACAGCCTAGTTAACAGCATTGTGCTGGGTCTGTGTTCATGGTGTTTTCTCAATATGCCACAGTTGTGTTAACTTTAGGAAGAGCACTCTGTGATTCTTGCAGCTTTTCTGTAAGCCTGAAATTATGGGAAAACAAGAGTTTAGTGAGTGAGAAAAGTGTGGGGGGGGGACCATGGTATTATATAAGGCACCAGAAGAGGGAAACTTGGGTGACAGGCATCAGCAGAAGCCAGCTCAGGGGCCACTATGTTATAAAATAGAGTCCAGACTTGAGTGTCTCCTGGCAATGACTCCATGACAATAATATACAAGGCCAGTAGAGGCCAGGCAGTGGTGGTGGATGCCTTTAATCCCAGCACGGGGGGGGCAGATCTTTGTGAGTTCAAGGCCAGCCTGGTCTACAAGAGCTAGTTCCAGCAGCAGGCTCCAAAGCTACAGAGAAACCCTGTCTCGAAAAACAAAAACAAAAACAAACAAGTCCAGTGGACATTCATGACAGTTCCTTTCTGTCAAGTTCATCATGACTTCATTTCACTTTCCCGTAGCTGCCTAAACTCAGACTCTAAGGTCCACACTCTCATACACACACACACACACACNGCTCCAAAGCTACAGAGAAACCCTGTCTCGAAAAACAAAAACAAAAACAAACAAGTCCAGTGGACATTCATGACAGTTCCTTTCTGTCAAGTTCATCATGACTTCATTTCACTTTCCCGTAGCTGCCTAAACTCAGACTCTAAGGTCCACACTCTCATACACACACACACACACACACACACACACCCCATCCCAGACACAGCTGAGGAATACAAGTTCCCCTACAAGGAACTTACAGCGCCTGAGTGCCCAGTCAAATGGTCCCTGAGGCACAAGAACAGTGTCAACAAGACAGTTAGTGTTTTTTCTTGCCCTTTGGTAGAACCTTCTCAAAGCAGACTCCACTGAGCAGAAGTAGGAGGTGCCCCCTCTGCTGTTCCCAGCATGTCCATCTCTTGGGTTGTGGCTTCAGGCTACTCAAGGTCAGTCAAGTGTCGTGTGTTCCCACATCCCCGCTGCCCTTTGCCCCACTAATTCTGTCCTCACTATTTTGTGTTCCGGTTGGGTGGCAGACTCCTTTTAAGTAGAATGTGGACCCTACCTGTGCCTGTAACCCCACAGGGCCTGGCGCTCAGTGTACATGTGAGGTAGATGGATGGTGAACATGAACCAACATGCTCTGAATGGCAATGCTCAGGAGACCAAACTCACTCTGCAGAGAGCAAACGTGTTCCTCTTGCCAGAAGTCCAGGACTCCAAGGCTCGAGGCCATTTATCCCAATGTAACACCCTAGCCACCACACCTTAGCCTGAGAGTCAGGTTCACAGTTAAGTGTGGGCCTGGAAAGATGCCTCTGTAGGTAAGAGCACTTGCTGCTCTTCTAGAGGACCTGAGTTCAGATCCTAGCACCTGCGTCAGGAGACACTCAAGTACTTGTATCTCTGGCTAAAGCAAGAGGTAATGCGAGTTACAAATTGTCTTTATTACGGGGATACAAAGGAAATGGGATTCAAAGGGAAACACAGACTCACAGAATACCGGACAAGATGGAAGCTGCCATGTCCCGCTGCTCTGCCCAGGGAGATGTGAACAATTGTACAAGCTTGCTTCTGCTCTGACCTCCCAAGAGAGTGAGCGAGTACCCAAAAAGCTATGGGCAGAAAGGAGTTCTCACAACATCTGGCTCCAGAGAATCCAGTGCCCTATTCTGGGCCCTGTGAGCACTCACACACAGGGCACACACACATACACATAAGTAAAAAGTAAAGTTTAAAGGGTCTTTGTTATGTCTCCAGTTTACAGAGCACTTCCATATCCAATGGCTCATTTGGTTCTCACTGATCACACAGGAATATCAGCCCACTTTATGGATAAGGAAATGGAGTCTCAGAAAAGCAAAGCAATTTGCTTAGGTTGTCATAGCAACCAGGTGAATGCCCTGAAGTGTAGACCTGTGACTGCTAATATTTTCCTTCTTTTCTTCCTTCCTATGAAAGAAACACGCATGCACGCATGTGCACACACACACACACGTGTGGCACATGCACGCACACACACACACACACACACACACACCAGAGTCTCTTCTGCTGAATCCAGAAGTACCCTGAAGAGAAGCTGCTGGTATTACCTGCAGCCACCATTGCCTACCACTAAGCCAAGGGCAGGTCCCAAGGGTTCCCACCCACCTACCCATCTTTCATGGTACAGAAAGAGCTGTGGTCTCTATGCTACTGTGGAAGGAACAGCTTAGGAGGGACAGACAAAGACAAAACCATATTCAAACTGACATGAGAATCGGTTTGTTTGCAGGTAACCTCAAGCTAGCACAATCCCAGGTTGCCACCAGTAGCCCCTTCCTCATCCACTACAATTAAAGGACCAAATAGTGAAGGGGGCCAGGCGCAGCACGCCCATAAACCCAGATATCCCAGAGGTCAAGCTGGCCAAGCAGGAGCAACATAGTGAGACCTCCTTTCAGTCAATCAATAGGGAAAAAGGCACCAAACAGTGCCAACAATAACACATCGGCTCACCCTGGAGACAGTCTTTTAGCCCGAGGCTCTGGGGTTGGGCCATCTGAGTTTATTCAAATCCAGGCTTCCTCAAAAGTTAATAAACCTTTGTGACTTGTTTGCTTTGCTTACAGGTGATGTTAAGACCTCAACCTCAGAGGGCATCTGCATATTAAATGGGCTCCTCAATATCAGTGAGAATCATGCCCGAAATGTAACGGACACCCAGCCATGTTTAGTTCTAGAGGCTTGGGAGCGTTTGTTTTGTAAATGCTCAAGGCGTGATGTTACAGCCCATCACGCTGTGACAAAAGACATCATCTTTTGACAAGTCTAGTCAAAAGAAACAAGTAGCTGGACAGGAAGGTTCATATTTGTAACACTGAGGCAGGAGGATGGCTCTGGGTTCTGGGACTAGTCTGGGCTACATACTAAGTTCCAGGTTAACATGGGTTAAAGAGAAAGAATATGTCTCAAAAAAAATTTAATAAAAGGCCGGTCATGGTGGCACACTTCTTTAATCCCAGCACTTGGGAGGCAGAAGCAAGCAGAACTCCCTGAGTCTGAGGTCAGCCTGGTCTACATAGACTATGTACTGAAACCCTGTTTTTAAAAAAAAAGTTTAAATAAATAAATAACAAATAAAACAGATATCGCCACAGGAATATGCTATGAGAGTATACCTAAGCAACCTTTGATGGCGACAACTCTGAGAAAGTAGTGGCTCAGCTAGCCTCAGAGAAGGCTAAGCTGAAGTGGCAAAAGACCAGGAACTGGGGTTGGGGAAGGCGGTGAGGAACCCAGACATGGGGATGGATGGGACACCCTGAAAGACCGAGCAGAATTGTAGACAGTGATGCAGAAGGGAGAGCAAAAAGCTCTCCTGTCCATCTTAGATCCGGGATCAGCTGCTTGTACATTCAATATTTACTATATGACAACTTTGTGCCCGACCTGGTCAAAGCACATAAGCTACACCAAGAACGGCCAAGGTGTCCCACTTTATGGAGCTGACGTTTTAGCTAGGATAATTGAGTAGGTAATACACACTCTAAGACGGCTCCATTTTATGAGAAGATATTACCGAAAACTCACTCAGAGGTAGTAACGGGACTGGGAAGTCTTCAAACGGGAAAGATGAGCAAGGAAAGGTGAGACGAGCTTCACAACAAATGGACGGTGTTAAACGCTGGTTTTCTTCATAGCACCCCACCTTCTAAGGGGGACATCCTGAGACACAATTTGTCTTGCTGAGCAAGAGGGCAGAGCAGAGAGGGATACAGTTTGGGAGGCCCAGCAAGAGCTAATTGCTCTGCATGGACGTGTGCAGAGGACAGTCACAGGTGAAGAGGACCAGGAGGCTGAGAGGCTGGGTGTGGGGCGGGAGACAAGGTTGTCTGCATGAAATGGGATTTTCAAAGCAAGAGATATTCGAAGGGTGTTTCTGGGTTTTTTTTGGGGGGGGGTTGGTTTTTTTTCTTTTTTGGTTTGACAGGATTCAGGATTTCTCAGTGTATCTTTGACTGTTCTGGAACTCAATCTGTAGACCAGACTGGCCTCATACTCAGAGATCCACCTACCACCACCTTCCAAGTACTGGGATTGAAGGCGCGCTCCACCACAGCTGTCTGTCCTCCACATACTAAGATTACAAGTCTACCCGAGAAACATTTAACAGAGTGCTCAGCAGTTGTGTGACAAGTGCTTTTTACCCACTGAGCCACGCCCCTCCCAGGCCCTCGTAGGGTAGCCAGCACACAAAACGATGAGTTTGTCTTGGTGTTTCCTTACATACATACCCGCCATTACCCTGTTCACACTGACTCAGCCCTTTCTCCCATCTAGCTGCACACTATTAGACATTTCCCAGGTTCGCGTGCCACCCTTGCACAGGGTCATGCTGATCTTCTCTGTGCCATTCCAGGTTTTAGCATCTGGCAGCTGTCTGTAAGGACTGAAAAGAATTTTTAGAGTGCTTGCATCTGAAACCCCCTCACTCACCCTACCCATAAAAGCTTGATCAAAACCACACCATACACAGATGGACTTTGTGCTGAGTGTGTGTGTGTTCAGTGTAACAAAAACAGTTATGGATGAGGACAGAGTACTCCCCTCGATGTCATCTGGTGAGGTATGCAGACTAAAAAAGCCAGGGAACAGTGAGCCAGGACAAAGGGGAGGAGAGTGCGGACTTCTGAGGGTGTGGCCCCATTATGGGAGACAACAAGAGCAAGGAAAGATGAGGAACCAATGCTGAGTCAGAATCACAAAGCCTGAGGTCTTACCGTCACCTCGAACACTAGACCCTGTTTGGATCTGGTTCCTGCGACGGTTTAGGCTTTTCATCTCAACTGGGTCTGGACTCACTGAGGATAAGCTGCTGGGCACACCTGTGAGGGTTTTCTTAACCAGGTAGCAGCCCTGATAAGGGAAACCCAAGGGCAACACTTTGCTGTTTGCCTCACTGCCTTCACATCTATTTGGCAAGTTCGACTCTGCCACTGCCGTCACCGCTGTTGCCGCTGCATCCCTCCCCTGATGCCAGCTTCATCAGGCTTCCAATTTGGGCTGAAGACCGTTCCCTCTTCAAGAACCCTCCAGGCCGTCGGCACACCGGTCTGGGGTGCTCACGGACTGAGCACCCACAGTTGCCAGCTTCTGCGGTGTGAAGAAAGCCACTGTGGGGGTGACTAGTCAAATTACGTAGGGTAAGCCACCCCAGCAAATCCTTTAATATCTACTCAGTCTATAGCTTCCATTCCTCTCAAGAGCCCTGACTGCTGCAGTTCTTCACTGGGTAGTGTCTGAGATGCCCATTGGCAACAACACGAGAGACATTAGTAAGCAAAACCCCTATTTACTCAGCAGGTAAGAGGCTAAGAATAAAGAGGTGAGTCAGAGGCAAGGCGGGGCTTGGGTGCGGAATAAAAGGAAGACAGAGGACTTAAAAAGAGAAAATTCATTTTGCAGGTAGGATCCCACAGATTTTGCACTCGGGTCACAATGTTTATTTTTAATAGCTGTGTCCATTTCCCTCTGCTACTGTAATAAATTATGACAAATGTACTGGTTTAAAATAATACATTTAATTTTCTTACCATTCCAGAGGTCAGAGGTCTAAAGTAAGTGGGCAGTGGTGTACTTGTTCTTGCTGACAGTTGTCGGGGAGAATTCATTTCCTCACCTGGCCCAGCTTCCAGAGACGACCTGTGTTCCTTGGCACATGGCCACACATCGTCCTAATCTGGGCTTCTGTCCTCGCCTTTCATCCTCCGGTTAGGAAACTCCTACCTCTTTTTCGTAAGAACTCTGGTGGAATGGAGAGCTGGCTCAGCAGTTTAGTGCACTGTCTTGTAACTACATTTCACAGGACCTAGGTTCAATTCCCAGCACCCGTATGATGGCTTTCACCTGTCTGTAACTCCAATTGCTGGGAATCTGACCCTCTTTTCTGTCCTCTGTGGGCACCCAGCATGCATGTGGTACGTAGACTACACATGCCAGAACACTCATCACTCATACACATAAATAAAATAAAGTACTTTTAAGGAGAGAACTCTTTGCAAACCTGGGGACGGTGGCACACTACTGAAATTCCAGGGCTCAGGTCAGATGTGGTAGCACACACCTTTGATCCCAGCACCCAGGAGGAAGAGATAAAATGATCTCTGTGTGTTGGAGGCCAGTCTGACCTACATAGTGAGTTCTAGGACAGCCAGGGCTACGTAGAGAGACTTTGTCTCAACAAGGGGGAGAGAGAGAGAGAGAGAGAGAGAGAGAGAGAGAGAGAGAGAGAGA
>LOJH01089348.1:0-13558 GCA_001685095.1 Ellobius talpinus
GGAGGAGGTGGAAATTTTTTAATAATAATAATAAAAAGAAAAAATGGAAAAAAATAAAACTAACTTTTCTAACAATATAATTCTGGCATATCTAGAAAATCTTCTGGTACTATAACCTAAGAGTGATGATGAAAGGGTCCTAGGTTCCTGGGTGGGTAAATACCTCCCTTGCCTAAAAAAAAGTAGAGCCCTGGCAAAAAAAAAAAAATCTTTGACTGATTTGACTGAGAATTCCCAGTCAAAATATAGGTATTTTTTACTTTCAAAAGTAGTTGTTCTCACACATAAATATTTCATGATATGCCTGGAAGGACACAAAGGAACTCTGATAAGGAGTAAGGATAGTTAAATTTGAAGAATTCAGAAATACTTCTAGCCTTCATAAGTTACACTAGAAAATGTACCTTGTGAGAATAACCTGAAAAGTATCAGATATGTATGAACATATGATGTTTTGATTTATTCCATTTAAGGTGCCAAATGACTAATTTTTATGAAGATTATTTATAAAACAATTATATAATAGTCTATTCTCAGTGGCAAATAAATGTCGGCAGGTTTTCATATGTTGAACCATCTCTACATCACTGGAATAAAGACCACTTGATCACAGTGATCAAGATGGTCTCTTGGGACCCTATTCCTTATGCTGGATTGCCTGCTCAGCCTGAACACAGGGGGAGGAGCTTGGTCTTACAGCAGCTTGATATACCGTAAGTGGATAAGGAGGAGGGATAGATGGGGATGAAAGGAAGCTCTGGGTGGGAGTGGGAGCAGAGGAGTGAAGGGAGGCTGCAGTCAAGATGTAAAATAAATTAATTAATTAAAAGGAAAAACCTTAATGTTTTATTAGAAAGACTTTTACAGTAAGTATTTTATTTTTAAATGAAATTAATTTTTATGGAAAATTCATACAATACATTGATCACAACTTTCCTTCCCCTATTTCATCCAAGATTCTCCCAACCTCCCTGTCCATCCAACTTCACAACTTCTTTCTCTCTCTCTTTAGAAAACAAACAGTCAAATAAAAAAGCAAACAAGCCAGGAATTTTTATAATAAAAACCTACAAGAAATATGCACATGAACAGACAGACACACAAGCAAAATCCATAAAAACACAAAATCAGGATCTTAATATACAAGCAAAAGCTGATAGGACAAAAATGTAAAATAAAGCAATATGAGATTAAAAACATATATATGTTTATACAAAAGCATCATTGAGTTCATTTTGTGTTGGCTTTCTACTATTGAGCATGGGGCTACCCTTATGTGTAGTTTATATACCCAGTGAGATTATATTGGAGAAAACAGATTTCATTTGCAGAGAGTTGTCAATTGGAGATACTTCTTGATTAGGGATGGGAAATCATGCCCATATCCACTTCTTTGGTCTGGAACCCTATCTGGCTTAAACCTATGTAGGTCTGTATGTGCTGCCATAGACTTTGTGAGTTCATACGTGCATCAGTCTTGTTGTGTTTGGAAGGCTGCTTCTATGTTGTAATTGCTTTTAGCCTAGTGTGGCTTTAAATAAATGAGAATGGTCCACATAGATGCATATATATGAATATGTGGGCCCCAGTGGGTAGAACTATTTGGAAAGTATTAGAAGTTGTAGCCTTCTGTTGGAGGCACGTCATTTGGTAGGGTGAGTTTTGGGTTTTCAAAATGTAAGTATAAACCCATGTGTCTTTCTGTGCCTCTAGTTGGGTATTAAGATATGAGTTCCCAACTGTTCCTTTGCTCCACCATAAAGGACTTTAAACCTCTGAAATACTAAGCCTGTTTAAATGCTTTCTTTTATCAATTGCTTTGATCATGGTGTTTATCAGGCAATTAAAAAGTAATTAAGACAGAAGTTGTTATCAAGGAGTAGCATATTGCTGTGACAGACCACACTCATTTTTGAAGGAATATGGTGACTTTTGAACTAGAAAAATGATTGAATTTTGTAAGCTAGACTTAGTGAGCTATCCTAATAGGACCTTGTGCTAAAAGAAACCTAGATATGGAGGGTCAACAACTCGAAATTTCAAAGGAGAAAAATACCAGCAACTGATCTATAATTTAATATTTTCTTGTAATATTTTATAATTTGTAGGAATGTGACTGTGTTTCATCTTTGTCCTAAAAATTTGCCTAAGGCTGAATGGAATAATAATGGACTAATTTCCTTGGTGGAAGAGATCTCACATCAGCCTAACATGGACTCTGTCCCAGTTGATGGAATTCTAAGAATTAGGTGCTGTGGCCTCGTGGGAGAAGGTATGTCACTGGGAATAATCCTTGAGGTTTCAAAATTCTTGTGTGATTACCAGTATTTCTCTCTGCCCTCAGGGTCAAGATGTGAGTCATCTTCTGTACCTTGTTCTGTCTGCATGGATTCCAACCCTCTGAAACAGTCTAATTAAAGATTTCCTTTATATGTTGCTCTAGTCATGGTATTCTGTTTCCAAGAGAAAAGTAACTAAGGGACAGCAACTTGGTTTGCATGATTTCTGAAAACTTGATTTACAAAGCTTGTGGTCCTTCATTTTATTCACATGTGGAAACAGAAACTATCCTGCTTTGAAAACAGAGAGCATGGGGTTTTATGGTGAGTTTGTCTTTTTGAAAGCAACAAAATTATACAATTTCTTTTCACAACCCCTTATAAATATCAGGTGTGTGTAATGAAAATGATAATGTTATAATTTAACTGCTGGTCATAAAGGAAAGAAGGATGCTTTCTGCCACTTGGAGATCTCAGTTTATGCTTTGAAGAATACACACAGAATATGCATTTATGTATCTTTAAAACAGAATTACTAGTTTGAAAGAATCACTAATGCTCACCATTTATAAGAAAATCTATCTTTATTGTTTTCAAACATGTAATTTGGAATAGATTATGATGTTGGGTGTCAGGCTATGATCAACTGTAATTCAGGATCTGCTCTGACTTTGAATGTAACCACTGGCATACAATCGGGTGTGATCCTTTACATGTATGGCATGTGGTTGAGTTAGAATAATATACTGATATAAATTTGAACCATGACAATAAGTTTATAGGCATAGGTATGAACATTTTCTATTCCTCTGAAGGGATTTTATTTGCAGAAGTAAATGGTGAATTACAACTATTGCCACTATAGCGGATACTGTCTTCAAGAGAAGCACGAATAGGCCATTTAATATTATACTTTGGTTGTAGCCAAAGAAATACTATTTAAGATGTAGCAAAGATTTTCCTCAATCTATGCAATTATTTTTTTTTATTTTCTTCCAAAATATAGCAAATGTCCTCAGATAATTTAAATTGTTACCATTATGTGTCTCTGTTGAATGTCTTATTTCTCTTCTTTAGTAATATAATCATGTATGTTGGGGAGAAGAAACTAAATTAAAGCAAATCGTGCACTTTTTCTATCAAAGGCGTGATTACAAATAGTTAAAGAATCACTAGCATCTATCAGAGTGGGAACTGCTTTTCTAGCAAGAACAGAGCAAGCTCTGAATGGAACAGCAGCAATCTCTTGTTTCAGAAGAGTTCTTCCCACACTTCAGCAGATGCTAGATTAGAAATCCGTTAGTCATCCTTAACATCTCTGTACCGTGGCATCTCTTACATACATCCACTACCAGTGATCTTGTCTTCACTTTCTTAATATTTCTGTAATCTACCATCTCCCTGATTCTGTACCACTCATGAATCCATATCACAGATTTATGAAACTTCAGTTTCTGAGTGCAATTTACAATTTCAGCGCAGGACAACCCAATTCCACTGGGTTCCAACCAGGTCCTTTGCCATCATGCTCATGGAACTCTTCTGCTTTTGTCCCTGAATAGCACTATGCACCCCAAGCTAAGGTCCCGGATACAGCCTGTGGGATGCAGCAGACTCACTGTATCCTCTGTTCACCTTCATCTCCTGTTGTGCTCCTTTCATGCTCACTCTGTTGCACTTGTAAACAAGCTGCTAATTTTCTTGTTTTATTCTGTCTCAGGGGCTGTGCACATGCTAGTACTCAAGAGCATTATTTTTTCCCTTTTTATTTGTCTTCTTCCTAAAGTAGGAGACTGAAGGCATCTGCAGAGTTCAGATCAAATGGTATATCCATTCTTCACCTTTCTAACCAATGTATCCACTGGCGATTTTTCCTTTCCATCATGAAATGATTACAGTTTCACATTTGGGAAATTACTTGGATAATATCTTTGTCTGTTATTAGAATGCAGTTCTGTGTAGGCAGATCTCACCTAATAAGCTTCTTATTTTATTTTCCTTCTTTAGCAAAGTGTCTCCTATCTAGCTGAGTATTGATTGTATGGATGATTATATGAATGAGAGTAAGGGAATGAAAATCTCTTTGAAGAGATTGGGAACCAATTAGAAGGTGACTTTGGAAATAAAGTGCCTTCGTAAATAAGGGGGCCAAGTAAGTTTTAAGGTTTCATTTTTTAGGAGGAATAATAATTTTACTCAAAATAATTGTAATCCCAATTTTAGAGTAATAGTAAAGCAGTAAAAGTTTCATGTGTAGAATATTTGCTGGATTTTGAGAACTGTACCATGCTTTTTATTCGTGTTCTAAGAAATTTAACCCACAATTTCAGAAGCACCTGGAGTCTAAGAGAATGTCCATGTTCTCAATTTCAGTGATATATTTGTCTCCCATGGGCATAGCTATCTGAATAAAGATAACTTTGCTGCAGCAGAAAAGAAAAAATTTGAATAAATATGTTAGGCAAATATTTTGAGATGTAGGCAGATGGAAACTTCTTGCTTGATATTTCCATTGATCCCACATGGCAGAAGGATTAGATATTTTTCCATCAATTAAACCCTCAGCTTAAAATTTCTAGGATGAGAAAGCAGAATGAATGGGAACTGTGAGAGTGCTAGGCTTGCATGCCTTGGAGTTCCCTGCAGAGAGAAGAGAAAAATTTTATGTGTGCCAGGTCTGAAGACCCATGACACAGCTGTCTGAGGTGTGCAAGGGGTCAGAAGAGGAGTTAGTGGTACTGATATCTGATAGTATTACAAATGCAGCAAGGCCCCAGAATCCTATTCTTTTTTCCTGCAATTTAAAAAAAAAAAGAAATGACTGTGCTGGTTATCTCTTTATGTAATTTTTTTTATCCTGTCAATAGGCTGTACCTACAAGTCCTTCAAACAGTTGAAATGGCATTCGTCTGTATGATACACACTTGAGCAAAATAAAAGATTTGGAATTAACTTCCTTCTGGGAAATGAATAATTTAATTTTACCACATTGTGATCTTGTTCAAGTGAAAATTCTCAGATGCTATATTTATTCTATCCTATGTGAGGGTGTCAGCTCTATGTCTATTGTAATAAACTGGTAGGAAAATCCTCTGTGAGTGGAATAATTTCATCTCAGACTATGAAACCCACTGCAGAATGTTTCCCAGGATTCTCCTCTCAGTGGATTAGAACTATGAAAGGTTATATCCCCACTCCTTACTGCCATAAATTTATGGTATTTTGGTGATTTTTTAGGTCAACTTGACACAATCTTGAGTCACTGGGAAGAGGAAATGTGGCTGAAACAATGCCTCACCAAGATGGCCTTTAGGCAAGCTTAATTAGTGGTTATGTGGGAGGGCCTAATCCATTATGGGTGATACTACCCCTGGGAAGATGGTTCTAGGGTGTATATGCAAGCAAGCTGAGCAAGTCATGAACATCAAGCTAGTGATTAGGATTTCTCCATGACTTCTGCTTCAATTCCTTCCACCAGGTTTTAGCCCTGACTTCCCTTTGTGAAGTAATATTACCCGAGATTTGTAAAATGACAAAAACTCTTTCCTTCCCAATGTGCTTTTAGTCATGTTATTTTCTCACAGCTATAGAAACCTAACTAAGGTACGTTTCTCCTTTATTTCAGGTTTCTACCTGTCTACAAGCTTTCCTTTATCACTGTAAGCAATACCTTTAGAGTGGCAGGTACTGAGACAAGAATTTATCTTTGTATGGAATCTTCCTTCAGTCTTTTCCATCTTTCTAGCTTGTAGTTCAGGAGAACTGAAGCAAAGTAACAGCAATAGGTGCTATGTAACCTCGTGGCCATGTCCCATTAGGTTCAAAGCATCGGGTTTCTGCTGTTGTTACTTCTTTATACCTAAGGTTACATCCCATTAGCTTATCTGTGGAAATTAGATGCAAGGAAGCAGAGCATTTCAATTTCCCTTGGGATACTTGAAATGTTAAGAGTTTTCACATATTAAACATTTTATAATCTGTAATTATAATTCAAAGTAGTTTTAATATTGTTTATATGCTGAATAATTGAAAGAATAAAGTATTCACATTATGTTTACTATGGATAGTATGCTGAGTTCCTCATAATATCAAAAAGAAAAAAGTACCTTAAATTCATTTACTATGTAAAACTGCAGCAGAAAACATGCTCTAAAGTATCAAAATGAAATATGTAGTTGCATTTATATGTATATAGTTCCTTGTTGGGTGTCATTTCAAGATTCAAATGGGAGGTCAGATGAGTATATTATACATCTAATTTGTGGTTACTATTTGCTTTGTTTCTGGTTTTGCTGCTACTGTGAGATAAATCCTAGAGACCTAAAAAGAATTATCCTTGCATTTTTCTCAACAATTTTCTACTGCATTCACTGCATCTTTGGTATTCAGCAATTTTAAATGATATTGAATGAATATCACAATCTTTGTCCTTCACTGAGTTACTAACAAAGTTCACATTGGTGAATAATATTAAGAAGACAGAAAAGCAAATAAGAACAAAAGGGAGGAAGGAGAGGGGAAAGTTAAGAAGGGAAGAGGACCCAGAGAGTAGAATGCACTAATAGCTGGTATTAGTCAGAGGTACTCTTATACATATAAGATTGTAAGTATTGAGTGACTAATGATCTCTGGTACCCTAAAAGCAAAGAAAGAATCTTGTAGGGATGCAAGTAGTGAGTGAACTGTACTACTCACAGGCAAACAGACTTTGAAGAAAATTTCACAAGATAAGAAGGCAGGTTTCTAAAAAGAACTAGATGTACCACAGCTTCTTGGGAAATTGCGATCTTACTGATTATGCAAAAGCAAGAGCTTCCTGCAATCTTTTGTATTTTGTGGATATTTTCAGAGAAAATAAAATTATATACTTTTTATTCTGAAAAATAGAAGTATAAAATAATCCCTTTGAAGAACTTCATATATTTGTATTTGTAGAGAAGAAATTTTCCATGTAAGCATTTCTTTGGATAAGGTGATGGTTTCATAGCTCACACAGAACATTAGACTTATATGTAATGCAGTTTTGTTCTTGACTTACAGGTTCAGAGACATTTTAAACTTGATGTTATTTTATTTTATTTTCAAGACAGGGTTTCTCTGTTGTTGTAGAGCCTGTCCTCGAGCTAGCTCTTGTAGACCATGCTGGCCTTGAAATCACACAGATCTGCTTGCCTCTGCCTCCCAAGCACTGGGATTAAAGGCATGCACCACCACTGCCCAGTTTAAACTCGATGTTACTAATTTCAGATCATGATATGCTTCTGAAACAAAATGTTTTTCAAAATTTAACATATAAATATGCATCACTGTCATCATAAATTTCTGTGAAATAAAGATGTTATTTCTATAAAAAAGTATACCTGTATTAGTAATTAAGCCAACATGTTCCTCAATATTTCACAACTCTGGAAATTCCTAGTGAGAAGGCCACTTTATGTTCATCATATGCTGAACTAAGTTCCATGTCTCAGTTCTTCATGAAGTCAGTATGTCCTATGAACTGTTTTTTTCCAAGATATATTTGCAAATAAGTATATAATTTGCTTCCAAAGGTAAGAAAATTCTATATGAATCTTAATAAATTATGTTAGATTTAACCATGATTTGTTCTATTTTTTNGCTGAACTAAGTTCCATGTCTCAGTTCTTCATGAAGTCAGTATGTCCTATGAACTGTTTTTTTCCAAGATATATTTGCAAATAAGTATATAATTTGCTTCCAAAGGTAAGAAAATTCTATATGAATCTTAATAAATTATGTTAGATTTAACCATGATTTGTTCTATTTTTTTCCTCTTTTGAATATAAAGAAGCTACTGACTAATTTAGCCAGGAAGGTCAGTAAGCAGGAAGCCAATACAATTTCCTTCTTGAAGATGTGGTTTCTAATCCCATATTTCTAATCCCAGAACTCATGAGGCAGAAACAGGAGGACCACAAGTTTGAGAATATTCTTACCTGCACTCTCTGTCTGGAACAATGAGAGAGAAATAAAAGGAAAAATAATAAAAAGTAAAAACCAGATGGATAGAAAACTTGGAACAAGGGCTGTTTGCTCTTTTTCAAATGCTTTTATCTTTGTTGAATACATGTAAATCTTATTTCTTAACAGTGGCTACATACATAATGTTCTTGTACCCTTTTCAGTGTAAGGAAAAATGTATTCACTATAATACACTACCAGTTCGCAAGTGTGAGAGACCTTTGAATTTGCATATACTCATCATATTCAATAGATTCTATATGGAAATAACTAAGTATAACAATGTGATGTCACTGAACAAAGAACTAGTTTTGACATCAGCCAAGCCTTTATTTTTTATGCTTGTTATTTGGTGAAATGAATTTTAGGGCTTCTTTAGTGTCCTAGTTAGGGTTGTTACTACTGTTCTGAAATACCAAGACTAAAAGCAAGTTGAGGAGGAAAGGGTTAATTTGTCTTAAATGTGCGCATTATAGAGCCTATTACTGAAAGAAGTTGGGACAGGGACTTAGACAGGGAAGACACCTGGAGACAGGGGTTAATTCAGAGGCTATGGAGGGATGCTGCTTACTGAGTTGTTCCCTATGGTTTGCTCAGCCTGCTTTCTTGTAGAACCTAGAACCACCAATTCATGGGTGGCAGGATTGATAATATACTGGACCCTTCCCCATCAATCACTAATGAAGAAAATGTCCTATGCTTGTATTTAATGGTGGCATTTTCTCAATTGAGTCCCCCTCTTTCAGATGCCTCAAGCTTGTATCAATTTGACATAAAACTAGATAGGACCATTGTTTAACATTGTCCATTGGTAATAACTACCTAATTCTATTACTGCAACAAGTATGCAGCATAAGTGGAACATTTCAGATTGAATATTTTTACAACAATGGTGAGAGAGAGAGAGAGAGAACCTGTGTGTTTGAGAATTTCCATCACCTCTCGTTGAATGATGCTGGCATTGATTTACTTCAGATAAATCTGAAATACATGCTCATTATTTTGATCCAGTGGAGACAAAAGCTAAATTATTAATGGTTGCTTATCCTTCTGCTGAGAAAATCAAATTAAATATACCTCTTTATGCAAAGATTGTCATACCTTGGACTGTATCTGGCAGGTACATGATTGGTCTGTGTGAAGAGTTAGTCACCATTCACATACTGTGTGAATATGTGAGAGCATAGGAGTACATTCGCTTCTTTCTTTGTTGAAAATTGACATAGATTCTCTCATACATGATTCATTTTTCTCTGTATTTCTTCAAAACATATCCCCGTTATTTCCTTGAATACTTATTGCTGCAGCCAGAATGATAACAAGGTTCTCAGTTTCATGTCACCTATAATATGACATCTATGTGATATTGTTTACTATAACTTGTTTTCCCAAAAAATAAACAGGCACAGATGCCTGCTCTTCTTCTTATTTCTAAGGAGTAGAATTGCACATCAAGAATTCCACCAGGTTCATGAAAGCTGGAACATAGAGGATCCACCTGTACCCATTCCCCTCACCTATAAATTACTATTTAAATATTGCATGCTTGCCCTCTTTAGTTGCAGATAGGTGATAACTTGGAAGATGTGATGGGTTGCTTTACTTGAGAAGCATAATGCTTAGAAAAGGAGGTTCTATGTCACTAAGTAGAAATTTTAGGCACAATCTCTTTCAAGGGAGCAACAAATTTTAAATAGCCACTTTGATAGATTACTTATTTCATGTTCATAAATTATATTAAAGATGAGAAGTATTATTTCAGTATCAAAGTTTTGTCTGATGGGATTCAAAGAATATATGTGGAACAATAATTTCCATATTGTAATTAAACAGTAAGAAAGGGTAATTATCAAATATTTTGATGATAGACACAGTCATTGATAAGTAGAAGAATGTTCTAAGCTATTTGGTCTTAGTCCAGTTCTTAATTTCTCTTGATCATACTGAATATGCTTTCCTGCAAGTGGGAAATTAAAATTTTAAGACAACAGTGTTTGTATTTTGTCTCATACTATAAATGGTTTTGTTAAATGATTTTATAAGAGCTAATCAATTATTTTCTTTAAAGTTAAGGCTGAGGAAGCAAAGTTAATCTTTCTCTGTTTTAGAAATGAAGGTCAAAGGTGATGTGTGATGAATAAACATGAATCATTTAATTCTCTGTAAAACTACTCTACTCATTTTTCCTATTCAGTGGTAACACACACACATGTACACACACATGCACACATGTACACACTTCATACAAACATGCCCACACACACAATATACACACATGAGTATGCAAAACAATGGTTTAAAATGCAACCTAAAATAATTATGATTTTTAATCATAGCCTTACAAAACCTCTACAATTAATTTACTATATTGATTTAGCTATAACTTCAATTCTTTTTGTCATAAATTGATGAGCTCATTAGTATGTTACAGGCTTCCATATTTACAAATTAATGAAGAATGAAATAGACCATGATTTTAAATGAAACTAATGCTTTTGTCTTCTCATGATCATTGACTCCAAGCTGTAGCTGCAGTGGTCATCTAGAGATCAGTCTTTCACTTGTTCTCCCATGTATTTGTTGATTTACTCATTCAGCAATTCATTCATTCAGCCAACTATTTTTTAACATCATTTTATGAGTCCTAAGAAGTCTCATAAAATTATAGAGTGCAAATAAATCAGTGCCTTATTCTCACTCTAAATATCTCTAGGGAATTTGGCACATAGGCAGGTTTTCTAAACCATTTTGTCATTGTGATTTTGTAGGAGAGTTGATGAAATGCACCCAGCCAAACTTGGGAAAGAGTAGAGAAGGCTTTCTGAAGAGGATTTTACTGAGCAAAGTGTTAAAGGATAAGTAGCTCTCTGCCAATTGAAGGGAGGATGATTTTCGGTGATTATAGTCTAGTATGATGAAGCACTTTTATCACAGGTGAAGGGAAGAGAGTAAACAGAGTGTTGATACTCTCTGGTGCTGTGTACTTTTATGATACACTGTAGAAAGGAGAGGTGAGGGGAAAGGGGACATATCAAGATAGCCTTAGGTAGGACAGTGTAAAAACAAAACAAAACAAAAAACAAACAAAAAAAGGGTGCAAACAAATAAGTGAGTGTAGGACAAGACATAATTTTATGCTTCACAAACAATTTGTGACATATTTTTTCTGTGCCAGAACATTTAATTCTCTGGCATGACTGACATTTCTTTGCCTCTCTGACTAGAAGCTAGAAAAATGTACCGCCTACAGCTTACCAGGAGTGCATCTTCTAGTCAGAGTTCTTGAAATAAAGTTACTTTTCACTTTTCCTGAAAAAAAAAGAAAGTGTTACTATTTGGGCTGGGAAGCACTAGAAGGCAATTTCTCTCAGTTGTCAATCTAGTGACTTTTCTTTTAGCTATTTCATGCACTATTTCATGATATACATAGTCACATATTAATGGGTTGATCACAGCAAATTGATCACAGTGGCAGTCCTCCATGGTAGAATCTAGACTGTCAATTACACTTTTAGATAATTAATATTGTGTCTTATAGGAAAAGATTCTTGTAGGACCCAGAGCAAACTTCCTCTTGCTATTTCTTCACTCACCATAAGAGTCAGAAAACTGTAGTTAACTCTAAAATAATTTGACTGTGAAAGCCCTTAGGGTAAGAGGAAAATACCAATAGTAATTAGCATCTTAATTACCTAGGATGTACCTACAGTAAATTCAGGATATGGAATTGCCAATGAAACATACAATAAAGTTTTCTCTCTTCATCTCCAAGTTGCCTCTCTTCCCCAGAGGGATTTTTCCCTCTTGAGCTAGCAGAACTATTGCCTTCTCTATGGTCTCATCTTCAGGAAATGGTGAGTGGAATTCAGGTGTGTTTCATTTCCTTCCAGAAGAATTATATATGATTAAAAGTAATAGTTGTCTCAAAAGCAAAGAACTTTTTTCATGAACATGTAACTTCCAATATGTTAAAATAGCTATAGCATACAATGGTTCCCATATCTGCAGTAACACAAAACTGTGAGTGTATGGAGGATATCTTTTTGGCTTTTTTTTTCTCCAGTTTTTTGAAAAATCCCATAAATCTCCAATTTAAAAATGCCTTTCTTCCTTTTTGTATCAGAAGTTATTTCAAGACTAAACCACGGATGCTAGCCATTGTTAGCACAGCATACATCTCAGGTTTCCTAGGACAATGAGAGTAACAGGTGCTGTCAGTGAACTGCGTGAAGCTCTGCAGATCTTTGAGTCAGTTCTGTATACACCTCCCAGTGTGATTTTTTTACCCAAATTGCTAGCTCTTGTGTCTGATGGTGGGATGACAGCTCTCAAACTCCTATGACCCACTTTAGCTGAATACAGAAAGATGGAAGTGTTTCCGAATCTGTGTTCTTTTGGAGCTGTTCTGAACCAATGATTTAGTAAAGGCCTTTTTAAAAAATTAAATTGAAACCTACTGCTGTAGATGTCTCCTAAAAATATTTACATATATAGAAGTTATTTAGATGGAGTCACAATATAATGGAGAAGACATTGCCTCAATTAGAATTTCAGGCCACCACTTAAAACACAGGGGCAGGAATTGGATACAAATGAAATGGAGTTTGCTAAGCCCCTCAAACATTATAGGCTACTGCAGAAGCTAGTAGTTATTCTCTGAAACCTGACGGTAAGGCACTATTGTTGAAGACACAGCTGCCTATGTAACTTAATGTGAACAAGACCCAGCTAGAAGCGTCACTCCTAATGAGGACTCATGGTACTAGAAGGTACTTTGCATGCTACCAAAAGAGAAAATAATCATCGGTATCACCCAGTTATAAACTATTCTGCTGAGGAATATTATCTTACAATGGGTTACATTACTTTATACTGTGAAACATTTGTTTAATGATGTACAGATGTGTTGCATTCTCTTATGGTGCATTTATTTAACTGTGAAGCTGTGTTACTTTGCCTGTCTGAAACACCTGATTGGTCCAATAAAAAGCTGAATGGTCAGTAGTTTGGAAAGAGAGGGAAATAGGTGAGACTGGCATACAGACTGAATAAATAAGAGGAGAAATCTAGAGAAGAAGAGGAAGAAGAAGGAAAATAGAGAAAAGGTAATGTAGAGAAGGACACCAGGGAGAGTCACCTGGCCACACAGCCACACAGCCAGCCACAGAGTAAGAAGGAAAGAGAGACATATAAAGAAAGGTAAAAATCTCAGAGGCAAAGCATAGTTAAAGAGAAATGAGTTAATTTAAGTTAGAAATGCTGGTGAGAAACAAGACAAGCTAAGACCAGACATTTAT
>LOJH01089377.1:0-11674 GCA_001685095.1 Ellobius talpinus
CTGTGGGGTATTGGGTGGGACAGAAACCCCAACAAGCTGGCCCTCATGTTACAGTACAGTTCACAGCTCCACTGGCTGGATGAAACACAGAGCTCTCAATGACCAAAATGATACCATTTCCTGATGGAAAATTCTGTTATTCTCCTTCAATATCTACTGAATTTGTGGTCCAGCAATGATGTCACTATGAACCCCTAACCTTGAGCATGCCTACTAAGGATGAATTTCTAGGGTGGAACCTTGGCTTTCTACTTGAAGTGACTTTTCAGAGGTCAATTCTAATGGGAGGCTGTTAATACTAGACATCAATGGCTGTGTTCTTGTGGGCCCCAGATAGTTCTCATGAATGGGACAGGTTCTGAAAAGGACCATTTTGGTTTGAGTTTACTGCCTCCCAATGTGATCCCACACTATTGTCACACGCAGCATGATACTACCCATTCCAGGTGTTCATCAGGGCTGTTACTATGTCCCTAAACATCTCTTACTATGAGATAAAAAAATGCACTTAAAAATGTTCTTAGTCTCTTGTATCTACAGCGTAAACTAGCCATTGTTTGATTCTACCTACATGGGGTATAATTACAGTGAGCAGGAAGAAAGAGTTGGAGAGCTGCTGTTTAGTGTACAAAGAGTTTCAGTATATGAAGATAAGAACATCGTGAAGATGGCTGAAATATGGTGATAATGACAAACAATATAAATATCCTGAATGCCACCCAACCTTACACGAAGCACATAAACTTATGTTTGAGTGTTTCATCACAATAAAATAAATTAATGGATCAGATGCGAGATCCTTCTGGTTCCATGTGTTGGGCGACTACCTAGTAACTATGTCTACTAAGCCTGTTTGATCTGTAGCATGCTTTGGAGATGAAATCCATAGCTCTGTCTAGAATTCTGGAGGCAGGTATGTCAGTGTGTCTGGGCTGGCAGGAAATGCGGACTGGAGCAGCAGACTGTGACAGGCTGTTCCTGTGATAGAAAGGTTGCTAACCAGGTGTTTGCCTGTTTTCCCTTTATGCTCACCCATGTCCAGCTACACCTCTCTCAGGACCTCACACCAATTAGTGTATGTAAACAGAACCGTTGTTCAGGTGATTCAAGAGCATCTCTAACTCTTTTTTCACATAGCTCTTCGAAGTGTGCCGAGGAATTCACACAATCATGCCTCAGGATGAGTCCTGGGAATTCCATAATTCCCGCAAGGCGAACTACAACAGTGACCCTAGACATCCCCTGTGATACTCCCTGGAACTTTCTCAGCAGAGTCTCTTTTTGTCCTGTGTGGATTTTATCATGAATTTTTTCTCCCTCTTGTGTGTGCGAAGCTTATATTCTGTCTCAGAGGGTTACTCAAGACTAATTAGTGTCCCCTATGAATAGGAAATGACAACATCTGTAGGTTATCATGGGAAAACATATCAATTTGCTTTGCCCAATCAAATCCAGATGAACATTTCATTTTAGTGCAAATGTTAAAGAAATATGCAAAAAATGCCATTTCTCTGAATTAGTCTGGACAATATCACTATTAAAAGAGAATTTTAATATCAGTTAAATTACATGAGTTTGAGTAACTTTTTTATATAAACTAGTTATTTGTCGTTGACATCCAGCAATTGAAAAATGGCTAAGCATATTATAATATGTATGTACTGGAAAGAGTTATTGGAGAATAAACTTGTTATAACTGTATCCATTACATCCCAGAAATATCTAATATGACTGTTCAGTGAGGGCAGTCAGTTACACAGTAATGTACTGTGATCCTTAGTTTTATACAAACAAAACATGTGCTTTGTGAAGGCTACTACACAATATGATGTAGAAATGTACAAGCTGAGTCATGAGCTCTGATTTGAGATTTAAAAATTAAATCACTATGGAAGGATTCTTGCATTTATTTTAAAGCTATTTTTACTGTTCCGCTGTTGATAATAAGTGTAATAGTTTTATATTTACAAAAACTAATAAATGAATTTAGAATTCAGACTTAATTCTACTTAGTGATTCTTCCCACTAAAAAAGATAATCTTACTGGCTATGCATGTTCTTCAATATTCATAGGAGCTTATTTTCCACTTCCTGATTCCTCATGTAATTTCAGATGTGTTGGTATCTGGAGTAAGGACAACAAGCTCTTGCCATAAAGATTTTATGAAGGATAGGTCAGATGGGAAGAACATTGAGAGAATCCTTGCTCCTATTCCTTGAGTATATTTTAAACTGTATTTGAATATTTTACACTAGCAACATCTGCTTTCTCTGAAACGGTTCACTGTCTGGGCTCCTTGCCTGGCTTCACAAGGCAATAGTTTTCAAGCTTCAATATGAAATGAATTCATTTTTAAAATTAATTCATTCCATGAAAAAATAGAAAAAAAAGAATGTTAAATCCAGATTATTTTTGCCTCTTTTCAGTAGCAATTGTGACTTTGTGTTGTTCCCTGCTCCAGTCACCAGGAGGAACAGGCTCCTTTGGATGCACTGCATCTCCTTCCTTGGTTTAGAAATCCGATTCCAAAGACCCTTTTTGCTGTATCAAAAGGCGTCAAGCATTTGTAAAGCAAAATTTCTGGTCTTTTCCACCACTCCTTTCCAACGTCTGCCACCTCAGTGAATAGTATGATCACTCATCCAGCTGTGCAAGGCTGATTCTGGTTCTAGCAGTGGCCTCTCCACCACCATATAGGCAGCTTGCTGTCAGGCCTTGTTTTGATCTCCACCGCTACTACCACATTCGTGGCCAACTAACCTACCTCTTTTTTTAGACCACTGCTTTTCTTCTCCTTGTCTGTTTTTGGGAAGCCATCAAATTCATCTCAACATGACTTTGCTTTAAATTTATCTCAGTTTCTCACTGCCCTTAGGATAATGTGTCCAGGACCACCCTGAGCTGGGTAGAGCTCTTTCCCTGGTTTTTGGTTCACATAACCTCTCATTCAGGAGTATGTTAACCCCACATTATTGCTTCATCATCATATCTATTGCTGAACCTTAAGATGCTCATTCCAGTATGTTTTTGAGGAAATCCTTTCAGACTAAAGAAACTTACACTCAGTTCTTATTGTATTATCTACCTCTCCTTAGTTACTTCAATAAATAAAAGTAAAAATTTGTTTCTATGCTTTGAATTTTTTATGTTTTATAGCAGAAATCTCAAAGGTTTCAATTCATCCTTGTATTTCTAGTGATTATATCCCAGAATACTAAAAAGGCTAAGTACATATTTATTGAATAAATGAGTAAAGAGATTGATGCTCATGGAAATTCAAAAGTTTATCAATATTCTGTTGTTAATTTACCATTTACTATAATTTACTTTATAAAATTAAGAGAGATGTTTATTTGGATATTGAGATCTATTAAGAAATCACGTAAAGATGAAGCATGTTTGACTTGCCTTAAGATGAAACATTTGACAACGCATGCTCATCACTCCCTTCTTAGACCCTTGGTCTCTATTACCTGGGAAAGTATTCTGAGACTATCATTAGTCTTTAGTTTTATGTATTTTTCTGTATGTTTTCATGTATATTTTTACATATATTTTCAGAATTACCACCATATGCTAATGTAAAAATGCTACTTTGCTTTGAGAAAATTGTTACTTTAAAATATTTTTCGAATATTAATATAGAACTCCTACAGCTCATAAATAAACACCTTCAGTAATGTAGCAGGATACAAGATTAACTCAAAAATCAGTATCCCTCCTGTACACAGATGATAAATAGGCTGAAAAAGAAATCAGAGAAACATCACCCTTCACANAAGAAAGAAATTGAAGAAGACACCAAAAAATGGAAAGATCTCCCATGCTCTTAGGTAGGTAGAATTACCATAGTAAAAATGGCAGTCTTACAAAAGCAATCTACAGATTCAATGCAATGCCCATCAAAATCCCAGAGCCAAAACAATCCTGCACAATAAAGGAACTTCTGGAGGCATTCCTGACTTCAAACTCTCCTACAGAGCTACAGTACTAAAAACAACCTGGTATTGGCATAATATTCTAAATAATATAAAATTTAAAACTGAACCCCAAATCAGGTCTCTTGTTTCCCGAGAAGCACACTGCACATGCTGTTAAAAGCAACCACTATCAGACACACATGGAATCCTCTGAAATTCACTCATTTATTGACAATTCTTTGTGTTAGTCTTTCCCTGCTCTCATGGAATACTATAATTGGAAAGAGTAAACAATATTTATTTGGCACAGTTCTCAAAGCTATGAATCTTACATCAGTGTACCAGCATGGTGTGGCTCTTAGAGAGAATGTCTCAACTGACTGGCCTCCATTGTGTCTCCAGAGGACAGGGGATTTCTCTTCTTGTAAGGATGCTAATCTTTTCCTGGGGATCCCACCCTATTTAACTAATTAGCTCCCAAAGACCTTACCGCCAAGTGTCAACTTTGGTTTTTAATATATAAATTTTTTAGTGAACCAAATATTTCTTGTATAACACAGAAAACACACATGCATATACATTCAGTTATGAGAATAATTATGAGAATAATAATGCTTTGCATAAAATATTCCATATTTCTACATATAAAGTAAGTTATTTATTTTTATGATTTCATTGCAGTTCATTGTATGGCGGTATGATCATTTATCTAATCACCTACTGGTGCTGACATAAAATTTATTGTAAATATATCACATTATACTATGGCTACATAACCATTGTATGTATATCTGCAGGAGAAATAGAGCAAAGACATTCTTAATCTTTTAAATATTGTTAGCTGTTATGAGAACTCTCTGTATCTCTGTAGAAGTTAAATTTTCTTATTTATTAGACTAAAAACTCTGTAAAGGGGTCCTATTTTTTTTTTAGTGACTGTGGTATCCCTGGTTGGGGTCCCTAGAATTTCCAGTAACAATCTGGAGAAACTGAAAGTTTAGGATTTTGACTTGGCTGTTACCTAACTTGGAGGATGCAGAAATAGCAGAATAGAAGCCATAGCAGCAACCTAGGAAGCTACCCCTTCTTGGTTTAGTTTTGAGGTTGGAGAGAGGTACTTGTTTCTGTCACTTGATGTTCTTTCTGTTGTGTGTTGTGCTTTCCAAGGTCTCTATGACACAGGGTCAAGGACTGGTTGCACTGATTCTCATAGGCAGTGACAGGTGAAGCTGGGACAAACGATTTGTGCAAATATATGCACAGAATTTCCCCTTAGAACCTGTGTGTTCACTGTGGCTGGAGTGTTATTGATTTCTATGCTAAGTATTCAGAGTTAGATGGACCTTTTCACACATGCTTCTTTCAGGACACAGATTTTTAGCACACGAGTTACTGAAAGGCGGCATCCTTTCCTATATGCGGTAGCGTCTTTGAACCACAAGTTAATGAAATGGAGGATTTTAACTGCCAAACCACAACAGTGCCTCCAGTGTCTGTCATCTTGCTTTGAGCTGGTGCAAAGGCATGTGTTTTGCATCTGTATTCGAGAGGTTAGCCTTGACATTCCTTCATCCCATGCAATATTTGTTAAATAAAAAGAAAAGAAAGAGGCAGGCATGCTTCACCCAGATGTGATATTTAGTCAGCTTGGAAATTCTTCCCCTTGGCTTTCCTGTCACTATGCAGCATTCGCCAAGACTGGCCTCCTGCATCCAATTAAAATCGATGATTGCTAGTGACTTATTATCCAGATTTCTAATCAACTAATTACAATAGACCTACTGTGCAGAACAAGAGTACTACAATTTATTCTGGTGGAAGCTTTATTCTTTGTTTCATGTTTACAAAATCGATTTAATAAATTCTCTTCCATGAGCCACTGGCATTTGGGCTTTTGAAGGGTAAGAAAAACCCCAAATCTTTTTTCAACTATTATGAGAAGACAAGGTCATGTGTCAAAGCCTGATCACATTTACTTTTGCAAACCATCATGCATTTATCCTTACGGGTAGAAAGCACTGTCTTCTCCCAGTCCAGACTTCTGTGTGCATAAGGAGCCTCCATATGAACTTTATTCTTTCTACCCCCATCTTCTTCCTTCTCCCACTTATTTCTTCTTCCGTCTCTTTTCCCCTTCTCCACTTTTTTCTTCTCTTTTAAAAACATAAATCATATTTACTTGTATCAATGAAGCAATGTTAATGAAAAATTTAATGAAGTTTATATTTTATTCTCTAATATGATACTACCAGGGTGGTTTTGAAGTATTTGGAATTGAAGGAAAATGTTGGAACTAGATTGTCTAGACTACCAATTCTTTCGGAAATGTGTGTGTGTGTTTGTGTTTGTGTGTGTGTGTGAATTTCTGTGGAAGAAAAATGTTAAAAGCTAGGCTTACTTTCAAGAGAGTGAACATTTTACCTAAAGTGATGTTAACCAAGTAACAAATGGACAACTTGCATCGAGTCCTTCTATGAAACACTTTATTTTCAAAACAGAGTTTAGAAGTGCTGATCCCCAAACCACAAGGTAGACAGGCTTTAAAATATTATTTTTAAAAATTGAAAAATGTGTTATAAAACATTTTTGGATTTGTTAATTCACATGAACAGACGTATTTACTCTTGGAGTGGTTATGCCATTAAATACAATTTCTCTTTCAACTACTGTGCAAATGGTTGATCTTCTCATTATTTTTTTACTTTACCAGATAGATAACTGTATCTTTGGACAGATCATTGTGAAAAGGGAAATTCACTTGTGTCTGTTTGTCTTTATATAAAGTTTTAGAACAGAAAAATAATTTGATTTTATTATAAACCAGCAAATCTGAACTTAGAGTTTATGTACGTTTAGAATAAATACATGGATAAGTGCATAAAATGTGTTAATATTCATATTTCTGTGAGTATGTAGGTATATGTGACTAGCTGGGCAAATTGACATATATAAATAGATAAGCACAGAAACATATATAAATATTTCTCAAGTAATTTTACCGGAAGAAAGACATGAACAAACATTCAGAGTCTGCCATTGAGTAATCCAAATTCCATAAAGGAAATAATCATTTGATGATGCTTCTGGACCTTGTAACATTTGTTGCAAGTTGAAAAAACCAGTAAGTATTTACTAAATTAGCCAATGGTTGTCTTCTACATACTTCCAAAGAGCTCAATCAAACATTAGTTAGATCTCAGACACATCTATTTGGTTGATGCTCTTGTCACAATAGTTAAACAAAAGCAAGATTTTAACAATTAGTCTTCAGATGATATTTTAAGAATTTAAAAAATATTTAAGTTTAGTTTGCATTTTGTATTTATCACAGAAGGCCAAATATTTTCAAGTAATTGGTACATAAGAAATGCTATAAATCCTTTTAAAAACGATTTATTTATTTATTATGTATACAGTATTCTGCTTGTATGTATGCCTGCAGGCCAGAAGATGGCACCAGAACTCACTATGAATGGTTGTGAGCCACCGTAGGGTTGCTGAGAATTGAACTCAGGACCTCTGAAAGAGCAGCCATCTCTCCAGTTCAAAATGTTATAAATCTATACATAGTAACTTCATGGACTATGAGATGGCTCATAATTTCTGAAAAGCCTTCCTCTAATGTCTCTGGGATAGGTTCTTACACTAACCTATGTGGTCTTCCTGCTCATGCACTCTGACTTTCTCCAGTTGACTTGAATGCTCATCAAAAGATTTATAGTTGTATTTATAGTCAACATTTTTCTGTTACATGTACTTGTTATTTTTCTGTTATGTTTAATGCTTAATCACATAAATCAATTATGTATATATAAGGTGTTATATAAGTAGACAAACACCAATAGAATATTTGAAAACTTTTTGTTAAAATTGTAGTTATAGTAGGTGGAGGAAAAATAGTTGTAAAAAAATCTAGAAACCTATCATGAATAAGTTATTTTTTGAACTATCTCTAATCTCTTAAACATCACAAATGAACTAATACTAGATTTTATTTCTTTTTTTGGAATAGATTATAGTTTGGGTAAAACACATAATAAGTCCTGAAGAGTGGCCATCATTTAATAAGCTTGGGCGAGGTCATAGGCATCATTTAAAAGTACAGCTTCAAGGGTATCTGCTTGTGTTGCATAAAACATCGTCCACAGCCTTTGCCAAATCCTTGCCTTGACTGTTCTTGAAAGAATTAGACTAATTTCAGTTAAAAAGTTAAGTTTTTAAATTGGAAACTAGAAAATATTCCTAAATAAAGTATGAACGTAAAATAAAATTTCATCTCATTGAATAGAAAATGTTTTGTTACAACATTTACAATATGTATACAAACTGTATTGTTATTGGAGGGTGACTAAAATTGGATTTTAAAATATTTTTGAAGACTTCAGATTGTTGTCATATGTTTCAGTTTTATGTGATTTTAAGAAAAGTATGTGTTCATTAGGCATAGGGAGTTTCCTTCATAAGTCACTACAGAATATATTTTTTTTCAAATGGACTTTCAATTTAATACATGATATATTGAAAATAAAAGTACTATGTCATCATTTATCTAGTGTTGTACTGGCTTTTAGTTGAGAGGTTAGCTAACTTAGAAGTAAGCAAAATAGCTAGAAATAGCTTCATAGTATAGAAATACACTTTTTTATCTATATGCAATATGAAAATAAGAACCCTGTTTATAAAAAATAATTTAAAGGGTAATATGAAGGCCAGTACTTGCCAAGAATTAAGTATTTTAAACACCTGCAACCATCAGTTGCTAAATCAAGAACTTTAAATTACTATGTAGCTTACAAAACAGTTTAGAACTATCAAGTAAAATGACTGCCATCCAGAAGAGTGAGAAGTACCTAAGTAGATTTTGAAACATTAATCAATCTAATTGTGAATAAAACAAATTCACATATTTACATGTTAGTGGAGGCTCCTCATTACAGAGCTAAGTGAGGTTCTGAAAGCCTTGAAAGATGTTTCCCCAAGAGAAAGACACTGAGTTTATAATCAGAAAAGGAGATGACTGATGGCTTCAGCAGCTTACAGCTGAGGCAACGCCTTAGGGAGGGTCCTCCTGGGGGATTGCTTCAAGATCCTTTAAAGCAGAGGCTTTTGCTTGTTCATTTTTTGTTGTGTTTTGTTTCATTTTGCTTCCTTTTATTGAAAATAGTTTTAACCTCTCCTATAGTATGTTCTGATTTTGGTTTTCCCCTCCCTTTACTTCTCCAAGTTCTTCCCCACATCCCTTTTCATCTCAACCCATTCCCTCTTTCTCTCTCATTAAAAAACAAACAGGCTTCTGTGGGATATTAATAAAATAAAATATAATAAGAAAAATCAAAAACTAACATCAAAATTTGACAAAACAAACAGAAAGGAAAGAGCCCAAGAAAAGGCCCAACAGACCAAGATCCACTCATTCACATATTCAAGGATCTCGCCAATTCACTAAAAAGCCATACTACTTACTTAACAGACCCATAGAGCAAAAAGAGAGAAGAGAAATGAGTAAAATGAAATGAAAATAAAAATTAATAAGGTCATTAAAAAAGGAAGAGCCCTGATATTCCATCGTGAGACAAAGAACCTCCAAAGTTGCCATAAGTTTCCTTTATTTTTTTTTTGCCATCTACTCCTGGGCATTCAGCTTACCCTTAAGAGAAGTTTGTTTCTCTTGTGAGGCTCCTTTGGAAGAAACTAAAGTTTCATTTGCAAGTGGTTATCAGTTTGAGATGGGTTCTGGGTTAGTCATGGAGGCATGTTCCCACATCTCCTTTAAGCTCTAGGGTCCCACCTGGTACAGGTCCTATGAAGCAGACCTTCTTAACTGTTTCCTCCACATGACAAAGATTTGAAGTGACTAAAGAATTTAAAAGAGTCCCAGGAAATACCAGTTTCTGTGAGGCGACTATTTTCTCCGCTCAGCCAAGGTGGACATTGTCCTGTTAAGTCCCTTAGGCTCTGAAAGTGCTTTAGTGCTATGTACAGCACCCAATGCTATGATGCACATTTTAAGAAAAATACTGGGCTGGATGTGGTGCTAATCTTCTGTTATCTTAGTGCTTGGAGTGTGGCTCATGGATCAGGGACTTCAGGCCAATGTTGTCTGCATAATGAATTCAAGGCATGCCTGAGCTTTATGAGACTCAGTCTCAAAACAAGCAAAAAAATAAACTGGAAAAAGAATGAGCCAGGAACAGTGGCCTATGTCTATATTTCAAGCTCTCATGAGGCAGAAGATTGCTCCTAGACCAAACCTTCTTCTTGAGTTACTGGCCAGGAAACTCTCAAGGTCCCCAAGACAATGTAGACTATTGGAATCACTTGTTGATTCCCAGGAGAATTAGAGAGTGAGACTATATTGCTGAAGAATCATATACTCTATATACAGGGATGAGAAAGTTTATGATTGAGCTGAAGTGGAAGCTTCCTTTCTGTTGGCTACATTTCATAGTGTTGGATGTCTCTCTTCAGGCCACTGAGGGAAGAAAAGCATCACTTTCATCTGGGGACCATATGTGACAATATTAAACTACCTGGTAAGACATGCCCACTAGTTAAATAGTGGTATGAATATGCTGGTGGTAAGCAGCTGCCCCCAGATTGCGTTTGTGACCTACTCTACAGGTAAGAATACATGTGGGTACTTTAGAATTGTTGGAGAGAATACATTACCGTTATTATAAGATTCACCAGAAGCCTATAGCTTAGAAGGTCATAGACCTTACAGAGGATTTGAGTACCAGTGTTTTCCCAAATTGACAAGAAGTTAAATTGCCTTATAAATATTTACATTTGTACCCCTAGGTTAGTGTGACTAGTAGTCTTGGTCAAAGAAGCATCTTCGGCAGTGAGGGTGCTAAGAATAAGTGACTGGTTACTGTTTGACCACACATGGTACATCAGTATCACCCACCCAAAGCTCAGGAACATCATGGAAGAGATGACAGAATGACTGTGGGAACTGAAGGATGGGGAGGAGTGTGGTAGGCCTTGTCCTCTGGTCACTGCATGTCCATTGCAATCAAGAACACACAGCAATTGCCACTACCTACATGACACATAAAAAGATAGAAATAGAAGACAGAAATAAGGGAAGAAGAGATGGAGGGCATGATGGTAGGGGAGACTAACTGCGAAGATGGGAGTTTGAAAGGATGGGGTAGAGATGGGGAGGATATTGGGAGGTGAATAGGATCGTAATGTATTGTACATTGTATGATACTATGAATTTGATTACATAAATACAATTTTAATACTTTTACAAACCAAAGCTATAACACAATGAATAAACAATTACAAAATCAGAGAGTTAGCATATGGTCAAAATAGCCCAGAATGGACAAGTGCTGGTACTACCACTAGCATCCAGTTTGAATAAGCTGCTTCTCCAGCTTGGGATTCTGAGATCTGTGTGGAGCAATTGTCTTGCTTGTTATGCAGGCACCATGATTCCTAAGCAGTTCTAAGGAAGGGAAATCTCAGCCTCCAAGTCAGTAAAGTAAGTTCACTTCTCATTAATAGTATTATTCTTTATAGTTTCTTTTCTCTCTGTTAAAATACTTAGAGGAGACTTTTGTCTGTAAGGTAATTGTTGACAGAGGTTTCTATCCTGCCTGGTCCCACAGCTGTTCAGTCCCAAAGAAACATACAGAAGCTTAAATTAATTATAAGCTTATATTAATTATAAATAGGTTGGCCTATTAGCTCAGGCTTCTTATTAACTCGTATCTTGCATTAACCCATAATTCTTGTCTGT
>LOJH01089385.1:0-10071 GCA_001685095.1 Ellobius talpinus
CTTTATTAACCAATGAAAGTAACACATAGACAGATAACCCTCCTACATCATATATGGACAAAAGGGTTTATTGTGTCTCACTGGATCACACTACAGCTTCCATGATCAGATTTTTCCTTCTTTTTTTTCTCTTAAATTTTGTTCTATGTGGGGGGGATCAAGGGCAGAGGACAGATACAAAGGGATGGGAAATAAATGGGATTGAGATGCATGATGTGAAAGATACAAAGAATAAATAAAAAGAAAGTTAAATAAAATAAAATAAAATAAACCTCTATTTCAGCCAGGCAGTGGTGGTGCACACCTTTAATTTCAGCACTCTAGAGGCAGAGGCAGGCAGATCTCTGAGTTTGAGGCCAGCCTGGTCTACAGAGTGAGTTTTAGGACAGTCAGGGCTACAAAGAGAAGCCTTTTCTCAAAAACAAAACAAAACAAAAATGAGAAAAAATTCCATTTCAAAGGCCAAGAACATTTTAGATAGCGCCAGTATGATATCAGACATGACATAAACCAGGTATGGAAGTCCATGCCATTAATCCCAGCACTTGTGAGGCAGAGGCAGGTGGATCTCTGCAAGTCCAAAGCCGGCCTGGACTATGAAGTGAGTTCCAGGACAGCCAGGGCTACACAGTGAGACCCTGTTACAAACAAACATGACATGAGACATCACCGCAAACTTTCAAGATGCGCAGAAATAATCATCACCAATGCTTTAGTTAATATAGAATCTCCAGCCTATGATGGGAACACATTCAACTGTTAGAAAAAAAATCTATTAGTACAGTTTGTATGCAAATTAGTATTAAAATGTAAGATAAGGTTAGTAATTAATATATAAGTAGTGACATAAAAACAACCCTTGAGAATGATAGCAAACTCTATCTGTTTCTTCTAGCTTATTCAGAGTAATGGCTACAAAGTCATTCACTGTGGTATAAACTGTGAGGAATAACTAGGCAGTGGAGAGACTGTACTGTCCCCAGTGTGGGTCAGAGGTTCTGACATTGAGGACACACTCTTCTCAGTTGGCAGTGTTATCTTTGAAGACAAAAGGCAAGAAGGTACATATTATTCATTCAGCTGTGGCCATCAAAGGCCAAACAGCTTTTTCTTCCAGCTGGAGTCACCTGCCTGACTACCACACTCAGGGCAGTTGAGTGGCAGGGCATCCCACCCCACTACTTAGCCCGAGCCACCTCTGAGAGAACAGACAGGGATTTCTTATAGCTCTGCTCACTGCCTTTGTTGGTTGTTTCCTAGGTGACAAAGTGTTCTGTCCTTTGCTGTAAATAAAGACGGGGCAAAGCAAAGGGATCCAACCTTCTACTCCTCCATTGTCAGCCTCTGTCCTTGGAGAAGCCCTGATCCTGGACTCATGACTTTCTCTAAAAAAAAGAACCTTTTTTTGGTGTGTTTTACATGTATGTGGAACTCCCAGAGCTTCGCAGCTAATATTCAAGGGCCTCCTGTTCTCATGCCTACTGCATCCCAAAATATTTTCTAAGCAGAAGAGGAACATATACAAATACTATTGGAGATGGTATTATATGTCCTTAATTAGTCACTAAGTATCCCCATGGTAGAATTCTGTTTTCCCAAGCTATTGACAACAGAGTTTGCATGTGACAGGTTTTGACCAAATGTATTATCAGAAGTGACATGCACCATGACTGTGTAAATGTTAACAATCACTCTCATGCCATTGTTCTCCCTGCTCTGTGCCCCCAATATGGGGACAGACGAGTCGAAGCTGTGGATTCTCAAAGTGAGGAAGGTATGTGAAGCATAGCCACAACACACTTAGGATGCCGTGCAATAAAAAAGAGAAATAAAACTCTGTGGATCCAGTCTCCAGTAATTGGGATGTGTCTGATACTATAGCAGGGCACTGTTGCAAGGAGGCTGCTTGTTTCGTTCCCGGCTGCTCAGCTCCGAAATAATCATGCAGAAACTGTATTATTTAAAACACTGCTTGGCCCATTAGCTCTAGCTTCTTATTGGCTAACTTTTACATATTAATTTAACCCATTTTTATTAATCTGTGTATCACCACATGGATGTGGCTTTCTGGCTAAAGTTCTGGTGTCCATCTTCAGTGGGGCTACATGGCTTCTCTCTAACTCCTCCTTTCTCCCAGCATTCAGTTTAGTTTTCCCCACCTAGCTAAGTTCTGCTCNGCTTCTTATTGGCTAACTTTTACATATTAATTTAACCCATTTTTATTAATCTGTGTATCACCACATGGATGTGGCTTTCTGGCTAAAGTTCTGGTGTCCATCTTCAGTGGGGCTACATGGCTTCTCTCTAACTCCTCCTTTCTCCCAGCATTCAGTTTAGTTTTCCCCACCTAGCTAAGTTCTGCTCTGCTATAGGTCCAAAGCAGTTTCTTTATTCATTAATGGTAGTTACAGCATACAGAGGGAAATCCCACATCAACTGACAAGTTAAATACTGCAGCACCCACATAAAAGGCAGGCATCTCAGTGTGCCTGTGTAACCAACCATAGAGCTGGATGTGAGGCAGAGGCGAGTGGTTCCCTGGAGCTCATTCGCTGACCATCCTAGCCAAATAATGAGCTCCAGATTCAGAAAGAAAGGGTGAACAGCAATGGACCAGCAGTGTCAGCCTCTGGCCTCTATACTCGGTGCACACAAATGCATATACAACTGCACATACACCTGCACATGAGCACACACATGCACCACACAGACATACAGCTATATACATATATTACATATGTGTAAACACAAGACAGAGGAAGGAAGGAAGCACCAGGCCATGTGGAGACTGCATCAATACAGTAGTGAGGCAGAAGCTCAAGATGCTTTCACCTTCCAGGTATCGTGTAGGCCATTGCTACTAGACTTTCCAGTTTTTCTTTTGGTTTTTTGAGACAGGATTTCCCTGTGTAGCTTTGGAGCCTATCCTGGAACTCACTCTACAGGCCACACTGACCTCAAGATCTGCCTACCTCTCCCTCCCAAGGCGTGTACCACCACCACCTGGCCGACTTTCTGATTTTTAAGAGAATATCAGAAATCCAGATTTTGATTTCAATCCCACCATTTTTCAATGTTCAAAGTAAATTCCAGCAGATAATACATTCCACAACTGAAATCAGTCATGAGACTCCAGCTTGCGATCTCTGTTCTGTGCTCTGGCAAACCCAGGCAGTCACTTCCCAGTACCACCCCCATTCCCTCCACCTTGTTCCACCCACACTGTGCTTACCCTTCTTCCCATTCCTCCCCAGAGTAGAAGGTCCTCTCACTCAGAGCCTTTGCAAATTTTCCTCCCTGTTTCCCCAACCTGAGTCTCCAGCTCTGGTCTTATAGTCTGTGCTGTGTGTAGCCCCTTGCAAGTTTTGGGACATCCTTTCAAGGGGCATCCACTATGTGCCACAAGCATGGCAGTATTTTTGGCAAGCCTCAATGTAAGCTTGTTGAGTGAACAAATGAACTGGTGAAGTATTCTAAAATTTCTCCAGCTTAGAAAGACGTAGTTTCAGGACAGCCAAGGCTACTCAGAGAAACCTTGTCTTGAAAAATAATAACCCCAGTAATTTTACTACTTTTAACATATTCTGGTTTCATTCTTGTCCGGTTTTATTGAACCATGGTCTCATGGCCTCAAATTCATAGGAAGCAGAGAATAGCCTTAAACTTTTGATCTCTTGTCTCTGTGCTCCTGAGTGCGGGGTTTATAGTCATATGTCAGCACACCTGGTGTTCGGTGATGCTGAGAACGGAACCCATGGCTTCCTGCATGCTATGCAAGCACTTTGCCAATGGAATTAATCTTCAACCCTAAAGCATTCTGTTCTAACGAGGCTCTTCCTTTTTCTAAGACCATGATTTAAGCTTTAGGAAAATATAGTTCCTTAATTACCAATTGGCTTTTTTATACAGCATTTTCAAAGTAAATTGTTCATTACCTATGTGAAAGGGAGCCAAATAGCACCCAAAGGTATTCAACCAATTGCTATAGGACACAGGACTAGATCCACACTAGAACTAATCACTTGGAAGTAAATCTCTTCCCTTTGGCAACTGAAATTAATTTAACCCCCCCTGCTGCCGTGCTTTTGTCTGACATTTCTTTCTGATGCCAATGAGCACCTCACTTTGTCAAATTAGATAAACCCAAGCTGCTGATATTTTACAGCTTTAAAACCATATGGCCATGCTTCTAGGATAATTTGAGACATCTCGACTTCATACGATTTTAACATTTTAATAAAATCTATTTGTTAAATGGATGACAAAATATGAAGCTATTCTATATAGATTCTATATCATTAAATTCGGAAGTTAAAAAATTTTTTCTATTATCATACAGTTCACGCCCACCAGCATTTATGAACTAAGCTATGTCTGTCTGCCCCTAAATTAGTTGAAAGGGATAGATATGTCATAACCCGTGCTCTCAAGAATCTTACAAAATAAACACAAAAGTAATGTCCAAACTATGTTCCAACAAAAGGGAGCAGTAATTGACTTGGATGTAGAAGTAGCGCTGTGTATGAAGGCTTCCAGAAGGGGTGGCACCTGAGCGGGACCTTGAAGGTTGAACAGGAGTCTGCTCAGCTCAGTACTTCAGATAATCAAATCAAAGTTAGATGCTCTGGGCAAAACACAGCCTGTATGTGTCCTTAATTTTTTAAGAAACTAGGAGCATCCTGTTAAAGGAGCAGACCCAACATTTAAAACAGAGATATTATTAGCCTAGCGATACTGTAGTCCAGAAGGCTCCGGATTCTACTTGGGGCTTAAAATAGTCTCTGAATCTCAGGAAGAAATGTTCTGATTAGATAGAGTTTGATTTGTTTAAAACAGTGTGAAAATCATCCTTTGAATTTCATTGTATTGACAATAAGGAAGGAAGAGAACTGTTTTCTTTGTGTTACCTCAGGCTAATCCCTTCTAAGCAGTCAAAGACATCCTAATCTCTGTTGCTGTAGTCTTGTTCCTAAGCCTGGGTCATTTATGAAGAAAAGAGGTTTGATTTGGCTCATTGTCCTGGAGGCTGGGAGTCTGAGGGTTTGGTGCTGATCAGAGACTGTGAAAAGCAGAAGGATGAGCAGGCATGAGCAGAAGAGGGAAAACATGGCTGCTCTGAATTGTAGCAACCTGCTTTATTTTGCTGCTGTTGTTGGAGGAGGAGGAGGAGACAGGATCTGTCTACATAGCTCTGGCTGCCCTGGAACTCACTATGTGTAGACTAGGCTGGCCCTGAACTCACAGAGCTCTGCCTGCCTTTCCCTCCTGAGTGCTGGGGTTAATGGTGTGCACTACCATACCTAGCAACAATTGAAGTAAGTAATCTAGAACCCAGAACTGTGAGAACATGAATCCCTTTACTGATTTCGACATCTGTCAGAAGCTGCAGTTTCCAATACAATCCCAACAGCAATTCAATTTCAGCATGACAACTGTTTTCAAACCATGGCAACATCTGCATTTATTTCATGTGCCGCACCATACACGGTGTGCCCTTGTGGTCAAGGCACTTTTGGGAGTGCCGTGAAAAATGCCGAGTTGTAGGTGACCCTTTGCTGTGCTTGAGGGATTCCTTGTCTAGAAGGAGGACTGGTCCTCTTAGGGAGATGAACTGCATCTCTTACCTGGAAAGGAGACTTTTCAGTTTTGCAGGATGGGTCGAGACTCACTTTCAGGCAGCTTTTTGGAGCTCTTGAAAACTTTTCTACTCTGTTCTCTCCCAACATGATCGAAAGGGGAAGGGAGGGCCAAGCTCTGGCTGTAAGAGGACAATGAATCTTTCTTTCCTTGGTTGTAAAAGCTTCCTAAAAGGCCTCCCTAATGCAACCCTGGCTACAAAATAACTCAAGAGAGAACAGCCGAATTGTTCGCTACATCCCCTCCCCTTTCCCTGCCGTCTCTCACAGACATATCAGCTTCCCCGCTGCTCTCCCCTGCACTGCACCTCTTCGCTGGGATGTTTCTAGAAGTAGAGCTCAAGCCAAGCTTGACCCCTTCCACATCATATAGCAATGTTATGAGTTGTTTTGGGAAAAAGGTAAACTTGCCAACTTTCAGGACCAAAATAAATCAGATGAGAGCTTGGTTTGTTGGGAAATGCCAGTTGGTACATGTGCAGTGTGATTACCTTAGGCAATCTTGACATTTGCTTCTGTACATTTTTAAGAAGAAAATAAAATGGCCTCTCAGTGGTATTGATGCTGAAGGTGTGGGGAACATGAGGAGAGCAGGCCATTTAAACATGATCAGGAGCTGGCAAGCTCCAGGTAGACCATTAGCTATGATGGCTACAATCTCAGACACCACAGAGATCTTGGAAGTTTGGTAAACATGGTTTCTTTTCTAGACTGAAAATATACAACAGGCCCCTGGCCAAGAAGAGTTTCCTGGTGTGCAAGCCCAAAGTAACCGATAATTTAGATGGCCTCTGTGTAACAACACTGCATCAGATAGAAGTCTTTGGAAGTGAGAAGAGCTTGCTGAAAGGGGACCTTAGGATGATCTGGCTATGGACAAGCTTCCGAGATTGCAATACGTGTTCCTCTCCAACCCCACATAAGATGTTCCTAAAATATGCCTGGGAGTCACGTGTGTGACTGTGAATAAATGGGCTCATGTAGATGATAAGAGTTTCCTTTTCAGAGTGCTGGAAACAGTAGAGGCACCAGAATTTCACTCTGCCATCTACACAAAATCTTTTTTATTATTTATTTTTTTATTGATTTTATTGAGCTGTATATTTTTCTCTCCCTTCCCCTCCTCTCTCCTTCAGCCCTCTCCCATGGTCCCCATGCTCCCAATTTACTCAGGAGATCTTGTCTTTTYCTACTTCCCATGTAGATTAGATCCATGTAAGTCTCTCTTAGGGTCCTCATTGTTGTTAGATGGAATCTTTAACAATCCACTTCAAACATTTTATGTTGGCAAATGTTTTATTTTTCTCTTAAAAATTGACTATATTAAGCCCAATGACAGCCTGAAAACTGACCACTTCAGCATACTAATGATTTCCTGTTTCATCTGATAATGACAAGCTTTCTTCCCCACCACCCCATTAAGAAAACTGTTAAAAAAAAAGGCTTCTATTCTCTATTCTCCAGTCATTAAATAACTTATTGTGCACATCAAAATAGAATACATAGGCTCAATCGTACTATAACTTTTAGAATTCAAAAGTCTATCCCTTGGCCTGGGGAAATGGCTCAGTGGATAAAGTATATCTATACTACACAAACATAAGGATCTGAGTTTGGACCCGACTACTTGTAAGTCAGACATGGCAGTGCATCTGCAGTGATATTTTGTGTGTAATCTAACAAATACAGCTCACCTGAAGATCAGAGCGCAGAGCTAAGCCACTAATTAGTCATAGAGCCAGACAGTGGTGGCACACACCTTTTTGTTTGCTGTTTGTTTGTTTGGTTTGTTTTTCGAGACAGGGTTTCTCTGTAACTTTGGAGCCTGTCTTGGAACTTGCTCTGTAGACCAGGCTGGCCTCAAACTCATGGAGATCCACCTGTCTCTGCCTCCAAGTGCTGGGATTAAAGGTGTGTGCCACCACCACCTGGCTGTGGTAGCACATGCCTTTAATACCAGGACTCAGGAGACAGAGGCAAATGGATCTCTGTGAGTTCAAGGCCACCCTGGGCTACGTGAGATTGAATCTGTCTAAAAGAGAAACAGAGTTTAGACTCATGCCTTTGATCCCAGCTCTAGGGAGGTGGAGACAGGAGTGATATGGCTGGGCAGAGAGAGGACAGACCTTTAAGGCGGGAAGAGATAGGAGCTCACTGCAGTCTGAAGATTCAGTCTGAGCATGTGGTCTGAGGTTTCGTAGAGACAACAGTCAATCTGAGGATGTGAGGATCACTCCTTCTAGAGATAAGCATTTCTGAAGACAAAATGAAAATGACTAACATTACTGAGCGCCAACCCCACGTTTCCATGGTCTCCTGCTCATTTTATCATCTTTGCCAGTTCTAGCTTGGGTCAGTCCATTTCAACCAATTAATTATTCTCCTTGATCTGAGTGAGACATGTTTTATTTTGTTTGTTGAGACAGGGTCTTGCTAGGTAGCCTAGGATATCCTTGAACTTGTGATTCTTCTGCCTCAGCCCCCACACGGTGGGAGTACAGGCATCACCACACCTGGAGTGTTTGGTATCTTTGCCTACTCAATCATCTTGGCCTGGGTGGCAGACATTTGCGAACTGTGTTGGGTGATAGCTAATTTGGTGTTAGTAAGCTTTGTGCTGAGCTGCAGTTATTCTGAACATAGTTGGATTCTTTTGGTCCTTGCTTCCATGTTAAGTATGGTCAGGGCAGTATTTAATCCAAGACAAATATTTGTCACTGCGCAGGCAAGACTTTCCCAGTACTCTACTCAATGCCCTGTGTATTAGGCAGTCTGGGCAGGTGACCTGGTAAGGGCCCATTTCTCTCTCATCCTTTCAGGTGGTTCCCCTGCCATATCTGGGACTTGGATCAATTTTCTCTCTCCAGATTCCTAGGGTCCTCTCCACGTACACCCTTCTCTTCTCTCAGACTTTGTTCTTTGAACCGTCTAGGTGTGGTCAGACTTTTCTCTCTGTCCCTTTAAATTTAATGAGAGCTCATTAATTTTATTTTTCGTCTTTCCAGACCCAACACCCAATACATTCGCTGCCTTTCTCTTTGTTATGATGAAATGCCTGACAAGAGTGACTTAAGGAAGGAAGGCTTGTTCTAAGTCACAGTCTGAGAGTAGTGACCATCGCGGCAGGGAGAGGCATGGCAGCAGGAGTGTGAGGTGACAGGTCACACTGCATCTGCAGTAGGAAGCAGAGTTGAGGGAGAGTTTAGCTCACTTCTCTTTTTCATTCATCCGGGAACCCAGCCTACGGGATTGTCCCACCTGCCTCCTGAGTCTTCCCACCTCAGTGAAATCTTTTTAGACACACACAGAGGCGTATTTCTGTTGGTTTTAAATCCAGTCAAATTGATTGAAGATGAACCATTACCTCTCGTGTCTTGAAACTGTTGTTTGGTGTGTTTCACCTCTCTCGTCTGCATTGTTTCAGGCAGAGGATAGAATCAGGTCACCACTCCGGTCTAAGCCAGAAGCAGCAGCCAGAGCCTGATGTTTGAAGTCACCTAAATTTGGATTAAATTGCTTGTATTGTGCGCTCATGGTTGTGTGGCTACAGTCAAGTTATGTAAACTCCATGTGCCTCGGTTTAGATTTTGCTAAGTGATGTAAACAAATCCTTGCTCAGTCTGGCACTGCAAGGCAGGAATGAGAAAATGTGTAATACAGAGTGTGTGCTGAAGGGAGAGGGCGATCAGCTGGGGAGTGAGGAAGAGGAGGCTCTTCACCGCAGACCGCACAGTGAAGGCAGGGAGAGTGCGGAGGTGATGGCTAGGGAAGGCTCATGGGAAAAGAGAGTGGAAAAGAGTGTAGGCGCGTAAATGACGAGGGCGAGGAAGGAGATGGAGGGAGAGATGGCATGACAAAGGAGAAAGAGAAAGGTTTAACTATTCTGATTTATTGAATACTTTCTACTCATACAAGTGTGTTTCAAGAGTAAGATCATTATATAATGTTACTGAATAATTAGACATTCTTATGAAATTGTATTGAATATTCATCTGAAAGTGAATATTTTGCAAGTTATAAAAATAGCTGAGGTTTCAAAAGGGGAACAATAGAAATTGTTGTCAATACCATTTTAGATCTATCTTGCTCTAAATTTAGTCTGTACTGTGTAACAGTGCCAAGCTGCAAATACTTGCCTTAAAAGTTTCAGAGATTGCCAGGCAGTGGTGGTGCACACCTTTAATTCCAGCATTTGGGAGTTGGGAGGCAGAGACAGGTGGATCTCTATGAGTTCAAGGCCAGTCTAGTCTACAGAGTGAGTTCCAGGACAGGCGCTAAAGCTACTTGAGAAACTACAAAAAAAAAATAAATAAATAAATAAAAAAACAACAAAAACAACTCCCCCCAAAAAACCCAATCAAACAAACAAAAAAAAAAAACCCAAACCACTTCTAAAGCTTAAATCCCACATTAAATCCCACACACTAATAGTGGG
>LOJH01089468.1:0-11316 GCA_001685095.1 Ellobius talpinus
AAAATTTTTTTAATAACAATAAAAAAAGTGTCTGAAAAAAATAAAAAAATAAAACCATCACTGTTTAATAGAACCTAGTCTGGGGCTGAACATGGAATGCTGGGTAGTTTTTTTTTGTTTTCGGGGGGCTGGGGGCTGGGAGGCTCAGTCAGATGCCTTTTGAGTATCAGATACTTACGGATGTGTGATGTGTGTGAAGTTGCTGAAGGGACCCTGGATGCGCTGCCTCAGCTCCTGTGCCCAGCGGATGCCCCCAGCCATGGTGGGCATGTTCTTGTGCACAGGCGAGAATCCTGGAGAGAGGAATAACTACACTGAAGAGAAGGCACAGCCCTCAGCTCCCTCCACCGCAGGAGAGCTTTTTCTAGTTATCCCTACATTGATGCATCAATTTCCAGACTGACATCACCCTGGGCTCACACTGAGTCAAATGCTCTACTAAAGAGACCCTTGGGAGAATACAACAGCTCAGGGAACATGAGTCCCCTGCCCAGTTATCCTGATTGGTCTGGAAGCTGGTCATTACTTTTCAGGACATCTCAAGAAAGTTTTGCTTGAATACTGAGGGCTGAAGACAACTGTCTTAAACAGAAAGTTTCATCTTTCTGAGACTAGGTTTTCTCTTTGTAAAATGGGGGTGGCATCTCTCTTTTGCTTAGTTTAGCAACAGCCAAAGGATTTTGTTGGAATTCAGTCAGGTTATGAATGGACAAGCCATGTGGGTTATGAAGTATGTCAGCTGCCTGTGTTTATTATCTCAGTCCATATATTGAATTTCTTTCTCTATAAACAGTTACCACGATTTAGCAAAGGGGAGATTTCACCTAAAGATAAAACCACTCCACCTTCAGTTTCCCTGGTAGGCTTAAGGCTACCCACCATCTCCTGTCATTTCTAACTCTGCAGAGGAGCTGAGGGGACTGCCCCTTTACCTCATCATGAGCTCCATTACAGTGGTGTGACATCTCAGGGTTTACATTAGCTGTATATACTCTATCTTAGATGTTTGAAAATCAAACATGAGTTTATTTCAGTTTCATACATGTTTCTTGAGTCCTTGCTAGATGCAAGGCATCTATTTGGGGTCTGGGTGACAGGCAAAATAACTAACACTGAGAGGTTGTTCATTACAGCGTGTGAGCCACATTCCACCCAAGATGAAAAGAATGGCCGCCAGAGGACGGTGGCCAATAGGTCCAAGGGAGAAAATGGTGTGGAGTGTGACGGCCACTGGTCAGGCTCCTGCTAGTTCCTCCTTCCAGAAGCACAGTGGTTATGGCAGTGCAAGGCACAGGTAACTTCTTTCCAGGCATGTATAATGTACATTGAGTGATCATGATGATAAACCAGCGTGACAACAGGGATCCATCAGTTCACCCATTATGCCAAGGCCACAGCTGACAAGTGGTGCTCAAGGTTTCACTGATCTAGGTCACCCCAGCCATCTCATTCTCCCACACTGAGAAAAGTACAGGTCAGTGAACTCTGCAATCACCCAAGATGATCTGGAATTTCCAGCAAAAAGGACTATGCTTGTTGCTCTCTGAGGATGTCCTGTATCCATAAGTTACTCAGAGGAGCATAAGTGCATTCTGCCCATTCCACTAACAGAACACATCCCTCATAGTCCCCTGGCAACTGCCCTACCATGCTCCGCCTCCTCCTGGATGCGCTGACTGTAGAGGAGCCTCACAGCATCCAGGTCTCTGCTGAACATTCGGACGAGGGCCAAGTATTTGTGTGACACATCTTGTGCTACCAGAGGCCTTTCAAGGAGGGTTCCCGTGATGTCTAACAGCTGTAGAGAAGATAATGACAGGCACTTAACCTTCCCGGGGCTGCCAACCTTCTACTTCCTGTTCTGTTTTCTCCTTCTTATGACTCAGTACAGGAGCGATGCACATATGTTATGGTGGAACGCTAGCAGTGACCCCAGCATGGGGATATCTAGAACTTTTCCCTTCTCCTTTCCTGGCTGCTTAGATATTTGGGGAGAAGGGTGGGAGTATTTGCTTTCTGAGTGAAGTTTTCACTCTGTGGCACAGGCTTGGCCTGGAACTCATGATCCTCCCATCTTGGCATCCCTAGTGTTGGGATTACTCATCTGTCCCACCTCAGGTACTCTGTCCTTTGTCACGCTGGGAATCTACCAAGATTCCTAAGGACTGAAATAAAAGGGAAACAAAAGACAGCAGCAAGGTAGACTGAACTGCACACAGAATATACAACACATGAGAGAGGGTGGTTGTGATGTGCAGACAGAGGTTGCAGTCTCACCTGGTTCTGCAGCCATTCAGTCCCAAAGAAAGACACAGAGGTCTATGTTAATTATAAACTGGTTGGCCTATGACTTCTTATCAACTAACTCTGACATCTTAACCCATAATTCTTGTCTGTGTTAGCCACATGGCTTGGCACCTTCTATCAGTGAAGCATTCTCATCTTGCTTCCTCTGCACCTGGGTTACGACTGCAGACTGAGCCTTTCCTCTCCCCAGAATTCTCCTATTCTGGTTGCCCTGCCTATATTTCCTGACTGGCTACTGGCCAATCAGCATTTTATTAAACCAACACAAGTGACAAATCTTTACAGAGTACAAGACCATTGTCCCACAGTAGTGATGGAAAAAGATAGAAGAATGTTTCAGGAATGAGCTGCCCTGCCAATCATAGACCTGACAAGGACAATCTGAGGTGTTTTCCTGTATATTAAATCAAGCCCAAGGTGTTTACTAAAAAAAAGGACATTGTTTAATGATACCCCGTTCCTGTATTGTGAATTTTTTAGTGTGATGATGCCTCAGCCTAAGTCACATAGGGACTCAGTCATATTAGGATAAGTACTACTGTTTTTAAACCCGAATTCCATTATAACCGCGGTTCACAAACTCCCTAACCCTTTAATACAGTTGTGGTGGAGTCCTCCAACTATAAAATTATTTTTATTGCTACTTCATAACTGTAATTTTGCTACCTTTTAGGAGTTGGAATGTGAATATTTTTGGAGATAGAGGTTTGCCAAGAGTCATGACCTGCAGGTTGAGAAATGCTGCATCATAAGCTCCCATTTCTACTTTACACTTTAAGTCAGAGGTTGAAAAAGAATAGGCACTGCAGGGCCCAATTGTTTCATGGTACATTTTCAAATGGTCTTTTTCAGAGAGAGAGAGAGAAAGAGAGAGAGTGTGAGAGAGAGAGAGATATGAAAGTTGTATGTATAAGTCAAGATTATAACCATAAATCCTACAACTGGAAGTGGAATAGACCCCGTGTGTCCTAGACCTGAAGCCCATTCTGCCACAAGCTCATGCCTCACCAAGCCATTCTCTCATCACTTTTTAAAATCACTACCCTTCTAAGTATGAGAAGGGGGAAAGAGGGCAAGCGCCTGGAGATGGTGAGTCTGGCCCAGAATCTGAGATTGTTCTAGAAAGTCTTGAGTTTTCAGGTCATGCCATGGGTAACAGAAAAGCACAGAGAAGAGTCAGTAGGTCAGGATGCACTCTATCCCAGGACAGATAGCTTAAAGTGTTTTCTCAGTGATTCTAGGTACACTGTGAGCCTAAGTAAGGATGCTGAAGGTTTCCCAATGAAGGCTGTAGGGATGGGTTTTCCTCCATAAACATCACCCAGATACAGAATGGAGAGTCCCTGTTCCGTGTGTGTGTGTGTGTGTGTGTGTGTGTGTGTTTATGAGTGAGAGTGTGTGCACACATGCATGTGCCTGCATGTATGCATGTGTGTGCATGTAGAGGCCAGAGAACTGACCCAAGTATCATTCCCCAAGTGCCATCTACCATTATTTTTTGAAAGAACATCTTTCACTGGCTTGGAATTCACTAAGTAGGCTACATTGACCAGCCAGCAAACCCCAAGGATTTACTTGGCTCTGTATCTTCATCATTTAGACAATAAGCCTGATTTTTCAAAAACGTGAGCTCTAGGGATTGATCTCAGGTCCTTGCACTTATAAAAGAAACACATTGTTAACTGAACTCTCCACAGCCTGAGAAAGCAACGCCCTTTGATGGAGTCATAAGAGAGCAGCTGTGTTCTGTGTATTCTCTGCTGTGTTATGGACTAAATCTTCCTGCTGAGAATATGCAGACAAGGGTGCTGACAGCCATCTTGTGCTACTGGCCTGAGGTCTTTGATCCACATGTTCCCTGGTCATGACTTCCAAGCTGCATATAATGTTAGATGATTGTGTAGCAGCAAAGGGGTGGGTATCTGGGGTTAGATGAGATCTCTGGACAGCTCCCCAGATTCTAAAACCTACTTATTTCTCTGGATTTATATTCACTGGAAAATTTGCACTGGGTGATGGAGGAAGGAAAAGTTTTAATTTCCTAATGGTGAGATGACCAAAAAGAGAAATGGGTTAGGCAGGAGGGACCCGCTGGCTGTAGTTTCCCCAGTGCTTTCCAAGAGCTGTTAAGAGGAGGAGTTAGGGTTAGATAAGGGATCTGCTTTTATGAGTGCACTTTGGGAGTCTGGATACAAACAGAGATGTTTCAGGACCAGGGCCAAGGCTATAAAGGATTCCTTCTTCTTTTGACTAGAATCCTTACTCCATATATTTTAAGAACTGAAAGTTTTTAAAACCTATAGATAGAGGTATGCTCCTGAGATAAGTGTAGGTGTTTTCATAAAGGGCGCATCTAAAAAGCAAAAGGAAGACTCCAAATACCTTCCTGAGAAGATGAATTCCCAAAGGAGACTAGACAGACAGCAGTGACATGCAATGATATCATAGGCAGTGATAGAGATGAGCACAGTGGATTACATAAACATCCCCAGAATGGCAGGTGCAAAGGGATTCCTAGGGTGGAAGAGAATAGTCTCAACACATGAGTAGAGTTACAACTTCACAGTATATCTGGTTCCTAACTCCCAATTAGTCATGACAGCTAATGGTATATAAGATCATTCTATGGACACATGTAAACCTTTTCTGATGTTTAAAGAGGAATTTTTGAAGTCTTGGAAGGTGAACTATTAAATAACAGGTGTTTATTAAATCACACACACACATTCTTCAACAGCAAATGGAGCATGGCACATTTGGGTTATTTAATATTCTAGAATAGCATAGATTTGCCCATCCAAGGTTCATGTGTCTTTGGCAATTGTCCTACAAATCACTTAGTCTATGAACATTTTCAATGACCAGAAATTTAACTACTTCTCAAGAATGTTCATTTCATCTTGAAAAGCACTGACAGAAATCTTTTTCCTCTTCTGAACCAAAAATGCCTCTCCCTGTGACTTTCTCCTGACTCAAATCCTCAAAGCACCAGGCCTTTCCATAGTCTGCAGGAGTTCTGCCACACTCAACAGGGTCCTATATTCCACATCGGCTTTCCTGACTGTGCGGCTACTTATGCCCCCACCATCCTACACTTTCTCTATTTTTCCCCCTTTGGTTTTTCAAGACAGGGTTTTTCTGTGTAGCTTTGGAGCCTGTCCTGGAACTTGCTATGCAGACCAGGTTGGTCTCGAACTCACAGAGGTCCACCTGCCTCTGTCTCCCAAGTGCTGGGATTAAAGGCGTGTGCCACCATTGCCCAACTTCTCTTTTCCTTTTATCACTCAATATGGAAGAAATAGAGCAGGGCAAGAATTAGTCTAGCTACTGGTGTCTGGGTCCTATAAATCACTTCTTGGTAAATGCTTTGCTCAGGGCTAAGTCAACCTTGCCTTAATGCTTAATCAGCCTTGATATTGCTGAGCCATGCTTCCAGGGCAATAACCACACTGGACATTTTTACTCTCCATGGTGACCTTACTGATAGATGTATGGTGTCTAAAAAGATCACTCTAATTTTCAAAGCATTTTTACATGTTCAAAATTCATACGTGATCTGCCTGAAAAGCCTAATTATATATTCACCGCCCCCATCACGAGGAGATATTTGTAGGAAGAAACTAGAAGGGTAGCCTTATTGTCCTCTGATGAGCGCTGAGGGGGAACTCAACGAGACTTCTGCTCCACTTGCACTGACCTTAAAGGCATGTTCCACATCAGGTGTATCATCAAAAGCTTGAATTAAGATTGTCGCCAATCTCCGGTCAAGATCTTCCACTCTCTTGTTAAATTCATGGGCATCGTTTTCAAATTCCTGAGGAGACACCACATGGACGTAAGGAAACCATCATTTTCTGCAACCCAGTCTCACTACAGTCTTGGTTGCTAACCTTCGTGGTAAACTCAAACCAAAGGTTATTTTTATTCTCTACCTCTCACCATGTGTCCTCCTAGTTCCTTTGTTGCTTTATAAAACACTGACCAAAAACACTGGGGGGAAAGGTTTACTTGGTTTACACTTCTATATCACAGTCCATCATTAAAGGAAGCTGTAGCAGAACTTCAATCAGAAACCTGGAAACAGGAACTGAAGTGGAAACCACGGAGGAAAGCTGCTTACTGGGTTGGTTTTCTGGCTTGCTTAGCTTTATGATGCAGACAAGACCGACTTGCTTAAGGATGGTTTCACCCACAGTGGGCTGGGACCTCCCATACCAATCAACAAGGAAGAAAATGTCCCACAGACATGCCCAGAGGCCAATGCAAGGGAGGCAATTCTCCAACTGAGTTGTCTTCTCCTAGGAATGTCTAGGTATGTGTCAAGTGGACAAAACCTAACTATGACACCATGGTAGCATGACACTCTGATCCAAATGGCACAGTTGAGTGAAACATGAGTTTGCCATCCACTCGCCTTCCTATGTCCTTGTCCCTTCCACTCTGTGAGTTTCCTTCTCTGTCCAAAGTGTCAGCACACACTACTCTAGATTTTCTCAGCAGCAACAGCCCCAAGGTCACCGCCTTCTTGTCTTCCTCCCCCAAGTCAAAATGCATTTCTTTTTCAAAGCAACCAAATTAATCGAATCCTTAGAAGGAAAGTAAACTAATTAAATGAATACACACTATTCCTTCCAAATACACCTTAATTGGCTAAGATGGCAATTAGCCATTATTCTTAAGTTTCCTAATTTAGCAAATAAAACATGCAGACTACACAATTAAATTTGAGTTGCAGATAAACAATTATTTTTTAAAATTATCTAAGTCTGTTTTAATCATTGTCCTTTACTTACCAAACTTAAATGTGTCTTACTTCTTAGGGTGCAGGAATTTTCAAGAAAACTTAAACTCTCTAATTTGTAGAATTACTATTTGTTATTATTGTTTTCCAATAGTAATGTGTGTTCTTATTTTACATTTTAAAGATTTTTTTTTATTTTCACTTATGTGTAGGAGTGTGTCTGTGTGGTGTGCATGTGAGTACAGGTGCCTGCAGGGCCAGAAGAGGGTGTCAAATCTCCTGGAGCTGAAATTGCCCAACATGGGTGCTGGGAACTGAACTCAGGTCCTCTGCAAGAGCAACAAGCACTGTTAGCCACTGAACCATCTCTCCAGGCCCCACATGTTTGTATTTTAAAAGAAAAGAAAACCAAAGAAAAGTAGGAAAACATAGTATATTCCTACTTTCCAGCTACATCAGCATTGTAGTGTTATGGTATGCTTTCATACATCTGGCAAAGTATATGTGTGTGCATTATATGTGTATAATATATGGACGTATATTTAAGTGAAGACTGCTCATTCATTCCTGGCCACCCAGACCCAAATAATCACACAGAAACTGTATTAATTACAACACTGTTTGGTTTATTAGCTCAAGTTTCTTATTAACTAACTCTTCCATCTTAAATTAACCTATTTCTACTCATCCATATACCATCATGAGGCTGTAGCCTACTGGTAAGTTTTTCTGGTGACTTTCTCCTTCAGCAGCTACATGGCGTCTACTCTCTCTCTCTTTATCCCTTCCAGCCTGGCTATATTCTGTCCTGCCATAGGCCAAAGCAGCTTTATTCATTNCCACCCAGACCCAAATAATCACACAGAAACTGTATTAATTACAACACTGTTTGGTTTATTAGCTCAAGTTTCTTATTAACTAACTCTTCCATCTTAAATTAACCTATTTCTACTCATCCATATACCATCATGAGGCTGTAGCCTACTGGTAAGTTTTTCTGGTGACTTTCTCCTTCAGCAGCTACATGGCGTCTACTCTCTCTCTCTTTATCCCTTCCAGCCTGGCTATATTCTGTCCTGCCATAGGCCAAAGCAGCTTTATTCATTAACCAATAAAAGCAACATATATACAGAGGGGCTTCCAACATTACATATATAATGTGTACTTATATATTATATATACAAAATAAATGGGATATGTGAGATTTGTTATACAGTTGCACACACATCATATATATAACATATGTATAATATATATTAAATATGTGTATACATTCTCTTTTGTAATCTAGCTTTATTCTTTCTTCTTCCAACTAATGGAATTTTCATTAAGTCCCATCACCCTGGATCTGGCCAGCGAGGATCCTTGGAAACTGAATATGCTCAGAACAGATTCCTGTCCTAATTTCTGTTTTTCCTTTATGGATTACAATTTCTTCTCCTGCAATTCTCCTTTCTTTGGGGGAGAAGTCTATTCCCTTTCCCCATTGTAGCAAGCTCTTTATTCTCTTCTGGTGCTTCTGAATTCATAGGTTATGGCTGTGGGGGGGACTGTGGGTGAGATCTCGGCTCTGTGTCCCAATCTTAGAAAATTTGTACTTACTCTTGCTTATCTTGAGTGGGCTTCCTTTACTTAACCTTGAACTGCTAATAAACTTCTACCAATATGCATGGCCTTTGCTTGGCAGTCTGTGCTTGAAGCTTAGAATTTATTAGCAGTTTTATTGAATATTATTGGTCAAATTGTATGTTTAAGGTACACAGTGACGTTTTGATACATGGGCACATTGTGAAATGATCAAAGCAATGAAGGGAGTGGACCTTTCATGATTGGTGGGTTTAGCATATAGAATTTTATTCAAAATCCACAAGAATTCATCCCCTCATATAACTAGAACTGTGTCCATACGCAAGAGCATGTGAGAACATGCATGCGTGTTTGCCCTTAGAACCCCCCTTTAACAGATTTCAAACATATAATACAGTGTTACTAATTATCATCACCACATTGTTCATTACACCTGTAGATTCACTTACCCCACATCAAGGACCCTTTTTAAGCATTGACCAGCTCTTCCCATTTCTCTGTCTCAGCCCAGTGGCCAGGACCATTCTTGTGAGCTCTATATACCTGACAATTTGACTATCTTAGATACCATGTTTAAGAGAGGTCATAAAGTTATTTCTCCTTTTACAACTGGCTTGTTTTGCTCAGCTCAAACTTTTGAAGCCATAAAGTCGGCACTGCTTCCCCTGTCTTCCCATGCTGACAGCTCTAGGCAGCAGTAATCTGGATCTGTCAGTGGTGGGGAGAAGCTGCATGCAAAATAATTAGGATCTTTCTAATGGCACAGGGATGACAATTTCTCCTGATCCTAACAATAAATAACAAAACTACTAGGACCACAGAGCCAAAGATGATTCTTAAGAAAAAAGACATGTAAGCAAACACTTCAGTGCTGCAGCTAGAGACAGCTGAAAAAAAGGGCCAGGGCTTTAACCCCTCCCAGCCCTACCATGCTCTGGAGGTCCAGGCAGTCATAAGTGCACTCCAAGAAGACCTTGTACATCTCCTCGAATTCCTCATGCATTTGCTGGACTTGCTGACTCAGGACGTTTCCTCGGATGCCACTGAACTCAAGTCTCTCCAGCTTCTTGAAATCCAAGGCTGTCTTCAGAAGACCCTATCAGGACAATTCACAAGCAGTTAAGGGAACCCTCGCCACCCTCATCCTCACTACCAAATGGAGGAGACACAAATTACAGGGGTGGTAGTTGCTTAAGAAAATGCAAGGCCTGGTTAGATTTTTAACCTTGCTATTAGGTTGGATTGCTTAAACTCCATGAAATACTGAAGAAAAAGTACAGATAAGGTGGATTCACAGGAGCCAGAATAAACGAGCGAATCAAGAAATGTATGCTTCAGCATCTCTGTGTTCTACTACATATTGGTAAGAATCTGTGGGTTTAGTGTGGATTTTTATTTTAAAAAGTCAATGTCAAGCCAGGCTGGTGATACATGCCTGTACTCCTGGCCCTGAGGGAATGGAGGCAGGATGATCAGGGCCAGCCTTGTTTAATAGTGCATTTGAGGCCCCCATGTTTGAGAGGGTATTGATAGGAAGTAACCCTGTAAACAGCCTAGGGTACCAATTCAGAGGGTAGCACTGGCCTTCTTGCAAGTCCCTCTACCAAGGAAGAATCATCATCTTCCAGCACAAGTGTCCTGGGGCAGGTCAAACCTCATTCCATCTCAGAGAGAGAAGGTGGTCACTTACCATTGTTCTGCTGGGTTTCTCCATCTGGGGCAGGGTCATGGTAACGCTCCATGACACTGTGGTAGGCTAACTAACTCCAGTTAGTGCAGGCATAGGATTGAAGTGCATGCCAGGACACAGTGTGTATTACTGTCACCATGGACACACCACATCCCTGCTATGCTCAGAATTAAATGGCAGATGGATGACATAGCCCAAAAGCTTTGGGGAGGTGTCCCTCTCAAGGCTATGGACGTCATGTCACATCTAATAGTGTAAATGCCTTCCGAGCGTGTTGAATGGGGAAGATTGAATTGATTCCTTGTGAGTACCTGCCTAAAATCACTAAAGCGCCAAACTAAAGCACGCTTGCTGTCAGAACCTTTAGTCTATGGACCTGTTCCTCCCATGGAGAGATGAAGCTAAAGGTTGTAAGTCTTTCCGCAAACAGTTTGTGAGGACCCCTGGGAAGGGTCCTCCAACATGAAGAGGTTGGAAGGGCAAGAGCGTGTCATCATACCACACCTGAGCTGGGACACATCAGGTCCTGCCTCTACTCTAAAACTTTTCATACTGCTACTGACACCAAGTCCAGAAGTAATAACAGAGGCACAGCAGTGAGAAGGAGCCAGCACCTTCCCACACAGCCAGGAGGTCACCCAGGAAGCTTCTGGCAGCTATTCAGAAGTCTATTCATTCAGTCAGGCTGAGGCATCATCATCAGATGCAGGACAGGGACAGCAGCAAAGAAGAGATGGGGCGCAAGAATCAATGCTTCTGCCTCCTGGGGAAGGATGAGGAAATCACTACTTTAAAATATTAGGATTTACATCATAGAGATTTACATCTAACATGGTGAAGTCTCCAGTTCTATCCTCAGAATTAGAGAAAGGAGAAAGGGCATGGGGGAGAAGGGAGGAGGGAGGAGAAGGAGAAGAGTGGGAGGAGGGAGGGAGGAGGGAGAGGAGAAAGAGGAGGAGGAAGAGGAGAAAGAGGAGGAGGAGGAGGAGGA